>SSNR01000719.1:110643-151866 GCA_006937965.1 Callopanchax toddi | reverse complement strand
CCCCCCCCCCCCCCCCCCCCCCCCCCTCGCTTTGTTTGGGTGCAGGATGCCTCAAACAGAAACACCCCATCATCCCAAAAGAGAGGAAACCCATCGAGCTCCACCAAGTGCTTCAGGACTATTGATTTACCTGGACCCTCTGTCTGTCTCTGAGGGTCGTCTTCGCTTCTTCTCCTGCTGCTGCCGCCCACTCCTCCTCCTCCAGCAACACTTGATTATTTTCAGCTCAGTCGTTGTGTGTGTGTGTGTGTGCGCGTGCGCGTGCGTGCCAGGCGTTTGCTGGCTGACTGGCTGGTTTGGGAAATACCTGGTCACGATCTGCGAGGAAAGGCTTTCCCTGGTCGCTTGACGCCCCCTACTGTTCACCAGTGAGTACTTCATGTTAGACGCACCCTGGTGCAGAATCAGAGCAGTGGGTTCACTTTAGTACTGAAAAGCGGAATGCAAAAAGTAGCATTTACGCATGAAATCACACACAAACAACACAAAGTTAAGAAGAACATACAGCCAGGCTCTTCTTAACGTAATTGTGTTAAATGTGTTGTTTTGTGTCTGATTGTTTTCATCATGTACAGAAACATGGATCAAAACACACACAGAGACTAAAAGACACCATGAAGGCTTTAAGTGACTCGATCTGTTCTGTGGGTTTAAAAATAGATCAGGCAGCATTCAGAGGAAATCCCTGGTCTGGAGCGCCCCCTGGAGGGAACACTCTGCTGATACACCCTGCTACACACAAAGCGGTCAAAGGTTTTAATTCCTGTCATGCAGTTTTGTTCTCCTGCTAAAACACATCTCTGAGTGATGAGTTATGAACTTTTTTGTGTGAATTTGCTGTTTTACTCATTCTGAGATGATGAAACAGCAGCTTTTCCTCATCCACCTTATTATTGGGCTGCATGGTGCAGTGTTAGCTAACTGTTGCCTTGCAGCAAGACAGTCGCAGGTTCTAATCTGGGCTGCGGCTTTTCTGCTTGGAGTTGCATGTTCTCTCCATGCATGCGTGGATTTCCCCTGGTTTCCCCCACAGATCACAACATGCCCCATAGGTGGTAACCCAGGACTCCCTTATAAAAGAGTTTCTGTAACTCAAAGGAACTTTCCTGGCTGAATAAAGGTTCATAAATGATGAGAATACAGGTGAAGTTGATGTCCTAATGAAGCCACGCTAGTATATTTTGTTCAGTAAAACAAGTTGTAGTCTTTTGAGAAAATTCAGAGCGCCCCTCCTACCCTAAAGCCTCCCGTCACACGTGTCTCTACGTGAAGACCTGTTGCTGTGTGCTCTACCTCCATCTTAATGCAGATTTCTGGGGTTCTTCCTCCTTAAATCATTTAAACATTGACACATCAAGTTTTTATCATTTGACAAGGTTTTGTTGCTTTCAAATATTCCTAATTACCAGGTAAGTCTGGAGATTTCAGCTGATAATTATTCAATCAGTGAGTCTAAAGGTTATAAATCATTTGATAGAAATACTTGAGGGCAGGTAGTTTTTCTCCCCTCCTGAATCAGAGCACCACTGGAAGTCCTCGCTTTTGCTGAAGCATTTACGTGTTTGTAGAAAAACGCACAATCTCAGAACGTTCCCCTGAGAATCAGAGGTTTCACCACCTGGCTGTAAAATAAAGAGAGCTCTGAACATGACAGGAGCTATTTATAGCTCCTTCAATAATTCAGAGCCTTTACTGATTCTCTCACAAACACACACACACACACACAACTCTTCTATAGACAAAGGGAACACTAACGCAGTAACGTCTGAACCTGTGTTTTCTAAATCTAAAAACAGAGGCAAATAAAATTAAAGAATCCTGTGAAAGTGAGGAGCTGAAACAGAAAGAAGGTTAAAACTCAGAAGATGGTACTTCCATACAAGTTTATGATAAAAATCCAATGAAACATTAATTTATACAAAGTAGCAGTCAGCCAATTCAAATTGAACTTTGATTTTAAAAAAAAACGCAAAAACAAGATTAAATAAAAAGGTATAAATGGATGAGTTCAAACAGGCTGCAAAACACAAGGATCTTTATCTTTTCTGACAACTATTTGACAAAAAATATGCATCAGTTACAACCTGGCAGTCGTTTGTTCCACAAAAATACACACAATGTTTAAAACATGGGAAGAAAAAACACATTTGGATTTACTGCCACCTTGGCTGAGAGAGATAAGGAGTAGATATCCAAACAGCAGGTAGAAAAGTAGGAGCCCGATAACCTGAAGACAGGAAATCAAACCCTCCGCCACAAAATCACAAACAAAAAGACAAAACCTTCTGAAAGTGAACAATAAAAAAAAAATTTAAAGCAGTTGACAAATAGTTCTGTCATGGTAAAGAAAAATCCTGATGTGATGCATTTCAATGAGCCAAATGTACACCGGTGTGTCTCAGTAGATCCGGCCCCGGCTCCTGTTGCCTCTGGCCCCGAAGCCTCGTCCTCGGCCGCCCCTGAAGCCGCCGCGTTGCTCTGGAGACGAAAAGTAAAAAACAAAACATCAGTCATCATCAAGACCAGTCATCAGTGTGCATGAGTTACTAAAACATGACCTCTGACTAACAAACCCAAAAACTCAAAGATGTTCTGGTGGTCTGATTCATGTCCACTCAGTCAGAAACTAAACCATTAACGGACTTTTTATTTTCTTCTTGTTCTTGCTGTACAAGATTTAAAACCAACAAGGATTCTCGACTGCTTTGTATAAGAGGAAGAGATGCATGAATGGAGAAAGCGTGGAGTCACTGGAGAAATAGTGCACCATCAAGTGAACACAAAACGAACATGGCTGAGGTATCTGCAGGTTTAAGGAAGCCAAATTTAAGCCTTTTAAAGGCCACTTAATTCAAATTTAAGACCTTACAACAACTATTATTAAATAAAAAAAGATGCTTTAGAGTTGAACACAACATAAAAATCTGTCTCATAAGGAAACATAGTAAAGCACCTGCCAGTTGAACAGGACCTCCATTAATGGTGACATCAGACACACCTGGGAGTGGAGGCTTTAACGAAAGCTGCTTTATTTTTCTGACGGACACTGGAGCTTTAGTGAGACTTTTCACTGGAGCGGACTGGTTTTTTCTTTCTGTGGAAGAGAGCCGAGCCCCGCTAACCAGGTAACAACAGATATGGTGGCCGCAGTGGCTTCTACTACTACTGTATGTATCTTTCCTCTCTCACTTATATGAGGGAGTTGTGAGATTTCCAATTTTATACTGAATTCCGTTTTGTTTGTGGAGTTCCTCGATTCCGTATGCATTCTCTGTATTGTGGAAATCATAGGGCCCTAGAAATTTAAGACCATTAGACACTGATTTAAGGAGTATTTGTCATTTTTAAAGATTTTAAGGCCTTAATTTTGGAAAAGCAAATTTAAGACTTAACATTTTTAAGGACCCACAGATACCCTGCGAGTGAGATCAGTGTTGTGTCAAAAATCGTTCCATCAGTCTGTGTGAGTCTCTCACTCAATGCGCCCCTAATCCCTGGAGATTCCCACCGCTCCTCATTGTGTTTTGATCCTTTGATTTTACTTTTGACTTCTCCATCTTAACCTTTGATCTTAGTAAGCTGTTTTCAGAAATGGCATTTAGTTTAGGCCAAATGTCAAGAGTTCTATAGGATTCATGTAATTATTGTTTATTTTTAATCAGAATATACTCATTCTGCCAAGCTGACGAATCCTGAGTGATGACTAAACATGCCTTTTTTAGCTCCTCTATGATGTATTAATTTGATAAAATGAAAATGTCAACAATAACAAGGACCTTATAAAGGACACAGAGGTGACTACTGGTGGGATTTTTTTCTAAACCTCTGTCTCTTGAGCTTGTACTGGAATCCATTTAAACACTGGATTTAAACCCAATACAACCAGTGTACTACAGACTCTTAAGGCTAGTTTATACTTCTCCGTCTGCGTCAGTACGGAGATGTTATCTGTCGACGCAAAGGCTCTCCGACAGGTCCGCAAGGACGGACTGAGTCGAGCTCACTGTTCTAACTATCCGTCGAGTGACGCGGAGAGCGCACGTCTGACTGGTTGTTGTGTCGGCCCAACAACCCGAGATCAAGCAGCAGTTTTGAACACTTACATGAATGTTGCACTTAATGCTACAGTTAAAGATTTGTTTGTTGCTACAAGCTGCAAATTTCATTAAAAGTTTAATAAGCTATCATCCTGTCTTTATTTTTAGTTGGACTTCACGCTGTAAGCTAATGATAGTTATATAAGAGCAGCTGTTCATGTACGCATGATCCGATTAGTCGACTAATTGTAAAAATAATCGGTGACTATAAAAAATAATTGTTTGTGGCAGCCCTATCTGTAATCGGATAATTTATGACAATTTAAACTAAATCAAAGAAATCCTAAATTCCCCAATGTGCTTATAAATTCAAACATGAAAAGGTGAAAAACCACTGTGTTGCATGAACATAGCTAACAGAAAATTAAGCTAAATAAAAGGTGCCACCAACACTCCTCACCATAGTTAAAATTGCCAATAGAGGCGCTGTACTTGCCGCTGGGGGGGTTATAAATTTGTCGTGCGTCTCGTCGAGGAAGAGGGATGACCTGTTTCTTTGTGCTTCCCCCAGATCCCATTTCCTCAGTGGACGGGCGCTTGGCCCTAAAACAAACACAGTAAGATGGAGCTGAAATAAACAACAAGCCCATCCATAAATGAAAGCCCTCCTATCTGAGGTGTCAGACTCACGCTACTGCCTCTGGCTTCTGGACCGGCTTCCAGGACAGAGTCACTGTGCTCTTGTATGAAGGAGGGTTGTGAAACAGATCCTGAAGTAAAAATAGAGTACAAAAGTTATTAACTGGCTATTGCAGGGGTTGAAGCAAAATATTTTAATCTGACGGAAAATCAGCCGCTCGCGGGGTAGAGGGGGGCTGGTATAGGTAGTAAGCACAGCTCTGCTCGAAACTGGCAGGTCCAAACGGACTTCTGTCCAGGTGGAGGAAGCACGTAGTAAAATACGCAAAGTCAAAGTAATGATATAAATAATTATTCATTATTTTCTTAAAGAAAAATACCATCGACTTTGGATGCATGCTCAGACCGGGATTTGAACCCAGGACTCCAATATGAAACACAGTTGCTCTACCGCTAAACCACGGATCTTCACTCTCTCTCACTCCGCTTTTTCTCTGTCACTCATTTCTTCTCCTACCTTTGTGTGTGAGAGGGAGGCTGATTCACAGGTCTAATAACGTAAATAACCATAATAACACTTTGCTGAGCTGAAAGAGAAACTTCTCTTCTTTCAAAAAACCGTTTGAACTTTTTTTATAGCACAAACCATTGTGGAGTGCAGAAATGCGTCAAAGATGCGCTGGTGTTAAGGGTCAATGCAGGACAGTGTCTACATTTGTAGAATGTGTGAAAAGTGATGAAAATACGGGACAATCCTGCACAAAATGGGACATCTGGTCACCCTAACCGCTAGCGTACATCCTGGACTTAGAGGTTTGTTCTGGACCGGTCTATCCAGATCACGCCTCCTTCACCTGAACACTGCTCCTCACACTGCAGCGCTGTAGTTTTATTGGTGGGGACGCAGCGCTATTTTCTACTGGGTATTAGTGGGGACTCATCACCTCCGTTCACGCTAAAGGCTGAACACTGGAGATGTCAGCGCTGCGCCGCGGGCGCCATGGTTTGGGCCAGACTTGTACAGGACCCGTTCCTGAGCAGAGCACCATACAGTAGAACGCTGCTTGGAAAATCGCACCCATGACCTTCATTATTCTCACGTATCTTTATTTACGAGCGAGAGCGCTGATCTGACGGAACATTTTTCTCTTTTGTCCCAATTGACGGAATTCTGTCCCCACGTCGGAGAACTTTAACCCCTGGGCTATTGTTAGGCTAGTTTGTTACGTTCTATATTTAGGGCTGTCAGTTGTTACGTTCTTGAACACATGAGAAACCTCTTTCTATTTTTTGTCTCCCATGACATCACAATGCACACAACACACTCCTCATGCTTTCAGATCTTAACCACTATCATGTGTGTGTGTGTCAACATATTGACCCCCTCAGCGTGCACACCATTTAAAACAGCCGTTATAATATTTACTGGACATTTGTAGACACATTAATTTTATTTTACAGTCTGCTAAAGCCGCATTGTGGATTATTTCATCAAGAGAGCAGTTTTTGAATATAAGGTCCAACGGTTCCTCCTCAAAACACCTTGACAAACGCGTCCGGTCGCGTGCGTGCACATGGCGCATTACGTGCTGGGCATAAACTGTGCAGCTCAAAGTGTAGGTTTAATCACTCACAGTTCACAAATCTTATTCCAGCACTGACTGTACCGGGCTCTGATGAGCCCTGTCTGTCCCTGCTGCTTCTTAGCTCTGTTAGCAGAGAGCTGCTGCTACTCTGTCTGTAGCTGAACACAGAAATGACTCGGCCCTGAATGAAGTATATAAATAAAATAAACGCGTATCCTTAGCAAGCCTTGCCATTCTGTGAGGTGAAAGGTTTAAAAATAAAAATAAATCTGTCTTTAGCTGGGGAATGGGTAGGTTTTTAGTAGAAATGAGCTGTGATGCTGAGACGGCAAACAGAGAAACACATGGAGCGTCCTGTATGAGAGCGCCCCCTACTGGTACAGGTTTAGTCGATGCGCGTGCATGTTGAAAGAATGCCGACATTTGAATTTTATTGGCTGAAAAATGTCGGCAGCCAGAAATAATGCAAAGGGGTCTGTAGGAGGAAGGAGGGTCTTCATCAGAATGACAGATGTTGTGGAACTCAACCCATAGATCATAGTTTAGACAAGAAATATCATTTAAAACTTTTAGAACACTTTGATACATAGAAAATGCTCCAGATAGCTGCTTTAACTTACCTTGATGAGAACGTTAATGTTGTTTGTGATCTTGAGCGCTACCACTTTGATTTTGTTCTGATTAAACACAGAAAGATAGGTTGTTCTTAAAGATAACTTGTCATAGAATTTTTGCCGAACAGCAGTTAATCACCAGTCCTACCTCTTCTGTCTTCAGCGCATCTCCCGTCTTTCCTTGCAGTGCTACTCGCAGCTGTCTGATGTAAACCTGCAGGCCTCTGGCAAAATACTGTAATCTGTTGAAGCAAAAAGCAAGATCAGCTCAAGGATCAAATTTGGACTTTTGGTAATTTAAGAAAAGAAAAAAAGAATTCCAATAAGTCACTCCTTTACCTTATCTTGAAGTCTTTGAGCCGCTCAGCGTCCACTTTGTCGATGAGAAAGTCTGGCAGCTTCTTGCCCAGCTGGTGGAAGCCGAAGATCAGACACTCTACATAGCTGAACTGAAGTTTGGGCTCCTCGCTCGCAGAGTTTTCTCCATTCTCCACCTCTTCTGGTGGCAGAGGCATGAACTCCTACCAACAAATAAAAACTATTCAGCTCAAGGCACATATTCTTACACATTTGATTCCAGAAGGGGAAGCTTACAATGTTCTTGAATTAAATAAAATGCATAAGAGTGTTACAAAGGATGGAAGGGGGGGGGAATCTGACACTAACAATCAAAACCAATACACAAAAGGAAAAAAGGTTTGCACTACAGAGTCACCAACTATGTTCTTACCATAAGCTTGGTAAACAGTATGTTGAGGTTGGCCTCAAGCTTGTCCATGTCACCACAGAATGGACTCATCTCAGCCAGCAGCTTTAGGACCTACCAACACAAGCACACATTAACACGTCTCTACGCTCAATGCAATGCAAACTGTTAATGAGAAACAGTGCTGTGTGGTGCAGACTAAAGCTTGATTTATACTTCTCCGTCTGCGTCGTTACGGAGACACGCAACGCCATTATGCGTCGACGCAAGCTCTCTACAACATGCTCGCAGAGGCTGACGGAGACATGCCCAAAATTCTAACTATGTGTCGAAAGCGACGGACAACGCATGCCTGTGATTGGTCGGCTCAACACCCCGTGATCATTTCCGGCTTCATGCCGCTATCAACAGAGTAGTAATAGTAGAATCTCGCGGAAGCAGATATGGATCAGCTTGAGAAACGTCTGGCAGACGAAGTACGAACATTTATATCATCCATCAATGTCTCTAAAGGGTTAAACAAGAGCTACATTTTCGCTCGTCGTCTGCCTCGTCCTCACTGAACGGACGGACATTCAACAGACGCCGCTGTCTCCTCACTTCTGTTTAATTCTTTTTAACAACATTGTTTGTTCCTCGAGATCAATCTGTTCAGACTCAATCAAAATTTGCTCTCTGTCGGCCATTACTGAGCTGAAATAAACAAACTTTGGTCGACCGGAGGCATTACTGCAGAAAAGTTATGCGCCCTCTGCTGTCCTGGTGGAGAATTGCTTCACAACACTGACGGAGAAGTAAAAATCAAAAACGTCTCCGTCAATACGTGTGCGTCTGAGCGCAAACGTGCTGTCGGAGAAGTATAAATCAGGCTTAATGAGTCATTAACAACATGGAGTTGCCCAGCACCCCTGACAGGTGGCTGCCACGCTGCCTCTGTTTACTATACTAACCTCTTACCAAACGTTAGGGGTTCTCACCCTCACACCAGTGGTCATAATCCACAAGTCAGGCTGAACAGATCCAGAGCAGGAGCCGTTTTAGGAGACCTTTGTTAAATTTCACATTCTGGATGTAATCTTAATAATAATAAAACAAAAAGCCATCTGGTGTGTACATGATGTTTCTAGTGTTCACACAATGAGAGGTTGACAGATATGGTTTTCTTATAGGGCCAATGCAAATTATTAGCAATCAGGGCAACCAATGACAAACATAAAATGCCAGTTTTTTTCTTTTGTCTGATGTTTTTTTAAAACAAAAACGTAAATTATGACCACATCAACTTTTTTCAGTTTCAGATCAATAAAATATAGTGATAAACTTTGTGGAGAATTTGGGGCGGCGTGTAGCTCAGTTGGTAGAGTGGCCGGCCTGGTAACCGGAGGGTCGCCGGCTCGATCCCCAGCTCTGGCTGGGTTACATTGTCGTTGTGTCCTTGGGCAAGACACTTCACCCACCTTGCCTGCTGGTGGTGGTGAGGAGGAGGGCCCATAGGCGCCAGAATGTTTGCGGTGACTCCAGCCTCTGACAGCCTGCTCCAGGGCAGCTGTGGCTAAAAGTGAAGCTAACTGCCGTCAGCGTGTGAATGTGTGTGCATGGGTGAAGCGCTTTGGGAGTTCTAGGACTTAGAAAGCGCTGTACAAGTACACGCCATTTACCATTTTGTCTTTGTTCTGTTGAGAACAATATGTATGAACAGTTTTTATTTTGGTCATTTCCATGGAAATATGAGCAGCGTTTTGTGATTTCATCAGGAGGCCTAAATATTCTGACCATAACTGTATATGACAGTTTTCAGTTCATGCAACACATAGCTTGCTGCTCAAATGTTTCCACAACCGATTCAAACTGTTGGATCTTTGATCTTCTGTGTCTTACTTTGAAGCAGCCACTCATGCCATTTGATTTAGAGAGCTTTGCTCTCCTGATTCTTTTCTGCCATGGTTGTTAACAAAATGTAGCTATAATACCCTTATAAGCTCCAGAACACAGGTACAAGATATCGGTATTGGTGCAACTCTAGTAGAAATGGAAAGACTACATCGCAGTAATTATATTTTTACAGATTTAGCCTTGAATTGCTGACTTTCTTACAAAACTGTCATATTTAGTGAAAAAAAGGAATTCACCTCCAGTTGAATGTCGAGCTCTGCCACAGGACTTGTCAGAGTGCTGAGATTAGGCAGGACGTGTTCACAGAAGTAGGTTACAAATCGAGTGGAATGAACATTTTTCTGCAAAACAAACATTCTTTAATTACAGCACACTGTAAATTAAGAGCACATTTGTTTAAATGTTTAATGGAAACTAGGGCTGCACAATATATTGAAAATTTATCGTCATGGCGATAACAGAAAGTGCGATAGTCCCATTGCAAAAGAAGTCAAAAACGGCGATAATGCTGGGTTGAAACTAGGGGTGCACCGATTGCAGTTTTCTGGCCGATCACCGATCTTTAGACAACCTTTCCTGCCAATCTCAATTTTTTTTGCCGATCTCGTATTTTTCATAACTAGAAGCCAATTACTTTAATGTTTCCATTTTTATTGAGTAAATTGAATGAATACTCACAAAACATGAGGTAGTGTCCTCTCATATAAAATTATATATATATTAGGGGTGCAACGGATCATCATCGATCCGTGGTTCGTACGGATCACCCTCTACGGTTCGGAACGCACGTGGTTCGCGGTTCATGTAGAGCGCGTGCGTCGCTACATAATTCCCGACGTTCTGTTCTCACGCGCTGTGAATCTGCAGATTATTCCCCTCTTAGAAAGGGGTTCATTTTGCATCACGTATAGAGGTTCACTCTGTTGGCTTCAGCCGTTTTAGTACACCAGAACGAAGGATCCCTGATCAATATCCAGTCTCTGCTGCGCGCGCTGCCTCTGATTCCTCCGTCTCTCTCTCCGTCAGCTGGAATCTTTCTGATAGACAAACTAGATTCACCTGTTTCTGTCTAAGATAACGTTATGTTGGGCTTTTATACGAGCTAATAAACGTTAATATAACCGGAGTTCAGTCAGCAGCGCCTCGTGCGTCACGCCCCTCCGCACCCCGCACACCCCCCCAGCTGTTACCGCTAGTTTGACAGAAGCAGGTCTGTGACCCCTGAGGTGCGCATATACGATCCCCTCAAATTAACGTGATCGAGGCCGGGCGCAACCTCTAGTTGAAATGTTTCCACATGTTCTATAAATCAACTCTTTGTAAGCTAATACGGAAGTATTTGACCAATCAAATGTAGCCCTTCTCATATGTGACCAATCAGATGGCTCTGTTTACGTTATGCGCCCGCCCCCTATGTAACCTTTTTGATGCTACCTGAGTTAGCTTTGCTTCGCGTTGCAATGGCTGAGAGCAAAACAAATCGTCGATGACCTCGTGGTTAAAACAATATCACATCTCTCATTTGGAGACACTTTGGTTACAAGAGAGACAAAGTTCTACAAACACGTACTCCGCAGGACAACCGCTGGGGTACGATGGGGAGGGGGGGGTCGCCCCAAAAATTGACAGGTAAAATAGGGGTCCCTTGGAAAAAAGGTTGGGAACAACTGCTCTAGATCAACAAAAGCACCTTTAGACATTATTTGATTGGTGAGGATCTGGATGTACTCACAGAGAATAACGGTAGGGCTTGGCGTGTGCACTGCATGAGGCGGTCTACAGCGTCTGGGTCTGCTGGGTTGAGGGCTTGTTCCAGATCAGCTTGTTCCACCACCAGCTCCACAAGCTGCTGACGCCCATTTACCGACTGCAGCACGTGCAGACCAGACACCACACGCATCAACAGCACAAACTCCTCACCTGTCACATCGTCCATCACCTGAGGAGGCAGAGAGGAGGAAATCTTTCATCAATCTGGGCACGTTTTTTGTGTTAGCACTAACAATTAGTGAATGTTCATCTATGTTTCAACAATGATTAAAGTTTGTATTACATCAATTTACAAACCTTCTTTGTCTCTGCAAAGACATAGTCTTCAACTTCCTTTGACATGACGTCCTCCGGTAGAGCCTTCAATTTGGTGGACAGAAACTTGATGGCTCTTTCTCGCACTATGTCCTCCCCCTGCAGAATCTGAGAGAAGAGACCTCCGAGAGTACCTGGATGACAAAAGACAAATTGATGGTGCAACTTTTAAATTAAAAAAAAAAAAAAATTTCAGAGCAGATTCTGTAATTCTGAAACTTACCCTTAGCATCCATTTTGAATATCGAAATCAGAGCTGCATTCACCTGGTTGAACTCTGCTGTGTCGTCTAGAAGCACAATCATACACACAGATATTATTACTCCTCTGTAGTCAGAAGTGACCCAATGAAGGATGTGTGTGGCTCAAACTAGTCTAACACCTGTCTGAAGGAGCTGGGTCAGAATATCTGCAACTCTGAAGATGTTTTCGCCAGTTGCAAATCGGGGTAATTCCTTTATAGCCTGTCGTCGAATCTGGACAATGACACACAGGGCATGTTCTTATGATGGAAGGAAACTCCATGTTGCTCTACAAATATATAAATCTAACCTTAAGAGGCAAATCAAAGACAAAATCTGCACTACTGTTGATGACTGCCTGGTACTCACAGACACATCTTCATCCTCACACAGATCAAGCTGGGCATTTATGGCAGCATCAGCCAATTCTGGAAAGCTGCTGAAGAACTTGGGGATAAATTGTGCTGCCAGTCGCTTCTCCTTGGCACCACCCTTCACACCATCTAAGATTACTTGGTAGGCATCTTTATGCTGAAGGATTAGGAAGCATTAAAAAACATTTTTTTTAATTTACATAAAAGGTCATATTATATTAGTTTCAAGTTTAATGTCATGAGCATAGTGAGGAAATGTGTTTCTAAGCACAATTAAATTATTTTGCAGATGTCCATGATGAATGCTGACAATAAGAATCAAGATTCAAAAAATCAAAAACACAACATCAAATAAATTCAACAATGTAAAATAAACAGTACAGGCAAAAAGATATATATGAACAACTGTGCAAGAACACACCACTGTGCAAATCTCTGCAATCTAAAAACTAAGAGGGGGAAATTAAATATGAAATATGTGACGTACAAGAGGTGTGCAGAGATGAAAAATGTGCTGAGCTGCCAAGAGAGGAACACAGTATGTATTTGATGGCACTCTGAGCTGCTGAGAGAAACTGAATGGTCCGTATTGACCCGACTCATTTGCATATATGAGAATTCCCAGTTGATCTGTGTAATCAGTCCACAATACAAACCACTGAATGCTAATCACTGATGTATTTTCAAACAGTTGAATAACCATATCCAGTTCTACAAGGTCCTGGAAGAAACTTTCAAAAGGCCAAAAGTTGTTTTCAGAGAATTTGTTTTAAAAGTACTAACGGGGCTAAGTAGAGCTTGCTTCAAAGAACCAACAAACAAAGGTGTTCGTCTTAAAAAGGATTATATGTCAATGAACAATGTAGATTAGTTTATAACTGATGCAAAATGCATCAAACCTGTTAAGATCAATACAAATCCACAACTATTCAATCTGTCGACTGATTTGTAAACCAAATCAGTGCTGGGGTTATTTTAGTTGGAGCAGCACCTTGATTTGGAAATGATAAACTTCAATGGGTAACTGATCTGTCACGAAAAGGTTACGTTATTTTTATGAGTCAAACGCGCTATTTGTTGAGTAGTAAATCAATTACATCATCTAGTGTAATTGGGCCTCTCGGATTCTACTTTTATAAAGAAAGCTAAAACAGTTTAGAGTGACTTAAAATGATAAAAGACGTGAAAAGCCTCGTTATGGTCGCTACTGTGGGGCCATTAACATTAGCCCGGTCATTATTGTAGCTTGTTGCAGCTAGCCTAGCACACACACAATAACAATAAAAACAGCTAAGTTAAAATACATTACCGAAATATTAATTGGGCAATAAAATGTGAGCTACAACCGTATTTAAAACATAACTAACTGTTTGCTCTATACCTGACTGAGGTTGTCTTTAGCATCGGCAAGGATCCCGTAGCTCCGGTAGAGATCCTCGATAGTGACCGCCATCAGCGTGCGTCCAAGTCGCTGCTACTCCTAAATAAAACCGCTGATGAAACCACTTCAGAAAACCCCGTCGTAGGTTGCTTTTACACAGCGTTAGCCGACTACGGAACGAACCACGCTGTAATATAGAGAACAATCGTGTGTATAAATGGAACGTTACGATGAAAATTCCCGTGAATGAACTCCCCCTCCAGTCCGTTCTCCCACAATGTTCTCCTGCTACGATGCTACGGAACAACAAACAATGAGCATGCGCGAGTTCAGCGAACCAACTGGAGGAACAGAGGACACGTGACAAGAGCGTGCACAGAACCGATTGTGCAGTTAAACAAAATTAAACATGCAGATAAGTTTTCCCTCCATAAAACTACGAGGAGGCTGGTATGAAAACAATAGATTTTGAAATATTGAATGGAGTGTTAAAAATAAAATGGCATCAATCCTTTCTAGATAATGACACAGAAATCTGGCATGCCATCCCAACATTATAGATTTCCTATTAAAATGCAGAGCCTTCAAATATTGAAGTACAAATACTTCACTATCTTACTCAAATAGCAATTTTGGTTATTTATACTTCACTGGAGTAATTTTTTTCAGACCACTTTTTATTTCTACTCATTACATTTTCACACAAATATCGGTACTTTCTACTCACTATACTTTTTCAAAATAGCCTCATTACTCCTATTTATCTAGGCTTTTTATTCCAGGTTATCATTGTTCAAAAACAAAGGCTTTATTGTGATTGGATGAGACCTACCATGTGACACCAGGTGTCTGTGGATGTTCGGATCCGGCACTGCTCGTTCAAGGTCGCGCGCGCTCGTTACCGAATCGTCCAGACTCGTGCGCTCCGTCAGTGCGCACGAGGTGCCCAAACGCGTCTTTGCGCATAGGGAGCTTGCGGTCCGATCACTCAGCCCGTTATCAGATGCTGATTTTAACTACACTTCCTGTTGTGGTGGCTCTGAAGCTCTCATAAGCGTTCAGGCTATGAAGACTGGTTGACACGCACAAGCTGCGCCAGCACGCAAACACAGAGCTATCCAAACCCATTCACCTCCCCGCGAGGAGTTGCACATCAGCGCCAGGTTCTCCCCTGAGTGTCTCAATTTAAAAAATTATATGCACTCCTCATTTCTCTCTCTTTTTCTCATGATCTCATAATAATGAATGTTAATATTATAACCGGTGTTCTGCTGAGCGCACAGCGCTGCACTGCAACCTCGTCACGCCCACCTGCTCTCTGCAGCTCTGAGCGCGCTGCGGTGAATCGGACACACTCAGACATCTCCCCAGAGGTGAGAGATTAGGGGGGACAGCAAAGCAGAGGCAAGGTACATCTTACCCATCCACCCCAGATAACCCTGCCTAGCACTCAAAAAATAAATATTTTTTAAATAAATAATAAAAAATAATAACAATTTTTAAATTAATAACTGAATAAATCATCCCGCGCCCCCCCTACTGTTACACCGCGCCCCCCAGTTTGGGAACCACTGAAGCTTTAGAATTTCTATGCATTGAAAAAACTCAAAACCCGAGATCCTGCCTGACCAGATCCCCCCAAAGAACAAGGGGTACTTGGTGTCAACTGGAAAAGTTTTTATGTTACACCCAGAGATTTGGGCTCCCATAGATAAGCTAATGGATTTCGTAAATAAATTTGTGTGAGTGTTCGAAAGGAATTGGTATATTTGCAAAACAAAGGCAGGAGGGGTTACTACAAGATAGTCATTTTAAACCAACATTGTTGACATTTAAAAACTGCTGAGGTGGTACGTCTAATATAAATAAAAACATTTTCCTGTGAATTAAAAAATCAAACTGAGTAAAATAATTCAATTAACAAGGGCTAAAGTATAAAGTGCACTGTAGGCCCTGTGGTGTGTCCTAAACTTATGTCATTAATGGCAATTTTTCTCTTACAGTATACTTCTACTTTTATACTTTAAATAGTTTTGAAACTGGTACTTTTGTACTTTTACTTGAGTAAAATGCTTCAGATGATACTCCTACTTCTACAAAAGTCATTTTAAAGCCTAGTATCTATACTTCTACTTGAGTAGTGAATGTGAGTACTTTTGAAGGCTCTGTTAAAATGTGATTTTGAAACCAACAAACTACCAATTAAACTCTGAATTCCATAAACAAGCTCTTCTGTTTGGTAAAATGGTGTTCAAACACAATTTTAGCACTCATAATGTTCCAATATGGAATAAGTTGTTCTATATAGAACCAAAAAGATATTAAGGCAGGGGTATTCAATTATGAACCAGGATGGGCCACATGACACTGTGGAGAGTCCGCGGGCCGGGCCGAGGAAGGGGAATCTGCACCGATAACAAGGACAGCGTATCATAGTACAAGATATTAAAGGCATAGAGCTGGTTAAATGTTTAAACTGTACAGATACAATCATTTTGCTACTGTGAAAGCAATAGTTTATTATATTGGAAATGGTAAATGTAATCTACAGTAATCCTTATTGTATTCTCTTTGAAAGCATGAAAAACTTTATGACTTACATTAAAATATCTTTTAAACATAAAGGAGACTGTGGTCCAGAGGTAGAGAAAGCCACCTGAGAGGCAGGTTCAAACCCTGGATCAATGGCAGCCTGGATGACTGACAGAAGCGATTCTGTCAGTCTGCCCCAGGGCAGCTGTGACTACAGACGTCTGTCGTAGTTTACCACCACCGGTGAGAATGACTGTGTGAATGAATAATGCAACTCTGTAAAGCGTCTTTGAGTGACCTAGAAAAGCGCTATATAAAACTGATGCATTATTATTATTATCAGCATCTAACATTAGATGGTAAAAGGTATTATTTTGGTATTGGCTGGTGGGCCAGAAATATGTGGGTCGTGGACTGCATCTGGCCCACGGGCATAAACATAACATAACATAAACATGATTGATGACATTCTATTTGGCATTATTCTCAAAAATAAAAATACAGAAGAATTTATAATCAATCATTTTATAATTATCTCAGATTTCTTCATTCATAAATGTTGATACACTAAGAGTCCTCCTATCTATATCTAAATGCAATCAATCTGGCTCTTCATTTCATTCTGCAGCACCTGGAACTCCCCAGGAACCTACGCTATGATCCTGTTTGTGGATTTCAGCTCTGCTTTTAACACAATCTGCCCAGCTCTCCTCCAAGACAAGCTGTCCCTGCTGAACGTGCCTGACCCCATCTGTCAGTGGATCACTGACTTCCTGACAGACAGGAGGCAGCATGTGAGGCTGGGAAAGAATGTCTCAAATACTCAGACCATCAGCACCAGTACCTCCCAAGGCTGCGTCCTCTCCCCTCTGCTCTTCTCCCTCTACCTCCAGCCACCAGTCTGTGAAGCTAATCAAGTATGCAGAGGACACCACCCTCATCAGTCTAATCTCTGATGGAGACGAGTCTGCATACAGGAGAGAAGTGGAACGTCTGGTGTCCTGGTGCAGCAACAACAACCTACAGCTGAACACACAGAAAACAGTGGAGCTGATTGTTGACTTCAGGAGCTCCATCGTTCCCACTTACCCTGACAGATACCCCTTCTCAACTGTGGACTCCTTCCACTTCCTAGGAACCACCATCACCAATGACCTCAAGTGGGAAACGACCATCAGCTCCCTCACCTAGAAGGCTCAGCAGAGGATGTTCTTCCTGCGGCAGCTGAAAAAACTCAAAGTGCCGACCATGATGATGGTCCAGTTCTACACGGCCATCACTGTGTGGTACGCTGGGGCCACCTCCAGAGTACGTCTCCAGGTCTCTGAGGCGTGCAGGTCGTATCATAGCTGACCCCTCCCCTCCAGGTCATGCACTGTTTGAGCCACTCCCTTCAGTCAGGAGGTTAAGGTCCATTCGGACCCGAACCTCTCGCCACAAGGACAGCTTCTTCCCCTCTGCTGTTGAAGTAAAAAAATGTGACCTTCTCTTCTGAACACTCATGTCCAACTGTTCAATGTTTCAGTATTTTTTAACACTCTCTTTTTTATTGATTATTTATAGAAAAAAAGAACACATATAAAGAGAAAAAAGATAATACAAAGGACAAATAAATTGGAAAAAAACAAAACAAAACACACATTGTGGATTATCTTGTCTCTCCATTCTGTTCCCATGTTCACATTAATAAAAATGTCTTTATCCTGCCGTTGTATATATAGCCCATTTCTTCCACTGTTCTCGAAAGTGGACCTCTTGAGTTCTTATCTTGTGAGTCAATAGTTCCATCACATATATCTCATTTACAATTTTTTGCCATTCGTGCAGTAATGGGGGGTCTGGTTTATACCACTTTCTTGTGATTGTTTTTTTGCTGGCTGACAACAAAATTTTCAACAAATATCTGTCCTCTCTTGCAACATTACCTGACAAATCACATAAATACACCATTACACGTTTTGGGAATACTATAACCCAGAATTTTAACAATCACTTTATGGATATCCTCCCAAAAGTTTATAATTATGGGACAAAACCAAAAAATATGACCATGATCTACATTCACATCTCCACATTTTCTCCAACACGGTTGCAATACAGCTGTCTGTTTGTATCTTATTCTAGGTGTAACAAAGAATCTAATCACATTCTTCCAACAATTCAATCTCCAAATCCGTGTTGTTGATGTCTGCTGAGTACGCCAAATATGAAGCCGTTCCTCTTCTGATATGTTGACTCCCAGCTCTCTTTCCCATCTTAGTTTGACATACAGTATATAGTTGTATTCCCTTTTCTTTCCATTAGATGTCTGTATATTGAGGATATGATTCTATATTTCTTTGAGTTATAGGTCTCTACCACAGCTTTAATGAATCCATTTTTATCCAAGTTTACCTTATGTTTAATTTCCTTTTCAAAAAAGTCTCTTATTTGTAAGTACCTGTAAAAGTCCCAATCGTTTAAATTATATTTTAGTTTCATCTCCTGGAAACGGAGGATTTTCCCATTCTTTATCAGTGTGCATAATGCTGTTATACCATTTCTACTCCATTGTTTAAACCTTAGATCTAGAGTCGACGAAAGTTGACTCACGTTGAGCAGGAATGATTTATTTAATAGGGACAGATACAAAAACATAGACAAACTATAAAAACTGCAGCCCCATGTTTGTAGCAAGATGCTTTTAGTCTTAGCTAATTTGCAGCATTTGTCCCTAGATGGGCTTTTAAAAACATTAAAAAAAAGACAAAGACGAAGTTTAAAACATTAGATTAAGAAATTCACAATATGTATACCCATTTCAATTATTTATTTTTACCAGTGAAACCAATGTAACATCTCCACATTCAGAAATCTACATTTCTGACATTCAAAAACAAAACAAAAACAAATCAGTGACCAATATAGCCACCTTTCTTTGCAAGGACACTCAAAAGCCTGCCATCCATGGATTCTGTCAGTGTTTTGATCTGTTCACCATCAACACTGCGTGCAGCAGCAACCACAGCCTCCCAGACACTGTTCAGAGAGGTGTACTGGTTTCCCTCTTTGTAAATCTCACATTTGATGATGGACCACAGGTTCTCAATGGGGTTCAGATCAGGTGAACAAGGAGGCCATGTCATTAGTTTTCCTTCTTTTATACCCTTTCTCGCCAGCCACGCTGTGGAGTACTTGGACGCGTGTGATGGAGCATTGTCCTGCATAAAAATCATGTTTTTCTTGAAGGATGCAGACTTCTTCCTGTACCACTGCTTGAAGAAGGTGTCTTCCAGAAACTGGCAGTAGGACTGGGAGTTGAGCTTGACTCCATCCTCAACCCGAAAAAGCCCCACAAGCTCATCTTTGATGATACCAGCCCAAACGAGTCCTCCACCTCCACCTTGCTGGCGTCTGAGTCGGACTGGAGCTCTCTGCCCTTTACCAATCCAGCCACGGGCCCATCCATCTGGCCCATCAAGACTCACTCTCATTTCATCAGTCCATAAAACCTTAGAAAACTCAGTCTTGAGATATTTCTTGGCCCAGTCCTGACGTTTCAGCTTGTGTGTCTTGTTCAGTGGTGGTCGTCTTTCAGCCTTTCTTACCTTGGCCATGTCTCTGAGTATTGCACACCTTGTGCTTTTGGGCACTCCAGTGATGTTGCAGCTCTGAAATATGGCCAAACTGGTGGCAAGTGGCATCTTGGCAGCTGCACGCTTGACTCTTCTCAGTTCATGGGCAGTTATTTTGCGCCTTGGTTTTTCCACACGCTTCTTGCGACCCTGTTGACTATTTTGAATGAAACGCTTGATTGTTCGATGATCACGCTTCAGAAGCTTTGCAGTTTTAAGTGTACTGCATCCCTCTGCAAGATATCTCACTATTTTTGACTTTTCTGAGCCTGTCAAGTCCTTCTTTTGACCCATTTTGCCAAAGGAAAGGAAGTTGTCTAATAATTAGACCACACCCCTTCTCATTACAGAGATGCACATCACCTGATATGCTTAATTGGTAGTAGGCTTTCGAGCCTATACAGCTTGGAGTAAGACAACATGCATAAAGAGGATGATGTGGTCAAAATACTCATTTGCCTAATAATTCTGCACTCCCTGTATATTCTACATTTGCTTCTATATTTTCTAAAGCATGTCTGTGCTGCATGGTTTGTGTAGTTGCACTGTTGCCTCGCAGCACAGAGGTTGTAGGTTCCCGTCCCGGCTCTGCGGCCTCTCTGCGTGGAGTTTGCATGTTCTCCCCGTGCATGCGTGGGTTCTCTCTGGGTCCTCTGGCTTCCTCCCACAGACCAAAAACATGACTATTAGGTTAATTGGTCTAGTAAAAATTGTCCCTAGGTGTGAGTGGGTGTGTGCCTGGTTGTTTGTCCTGTTCGTCTCCATGTGGCCCTGCGATGGACTGGCGACCCGTCCAGGGTGTCCCCCACCCCTTGACCGCTGGAGATAGGCGCCAGCCCCCCTGCGACCCTCTGTGGAGGATTAAGCAGGTATAGAAAACGGATGGATGTCTGTGTTCAAATGCTGTTGTCCACGTAAATGTATTCACCTTCACAGCTAATGACAAAAAGCAACACAGAACAAAGCCAACACTTTTATTGAACTGATTTGTTTTAATAATTATGTACAAGCACATTTCTTCTTCCAATAAAATTAATTACCAAAAACATGGCGTCACAAGAATCTGATTCCTGCTCCAAACTGGACCCCATCACATATTCTGCAACAAAAGTAGAGAACGTTATACCATGCCGATCTAATGTTACATGTCATGTGTAGAATTTACAGTCTTGTTACCAGAGACTAGATAACCTAAAACATTACTACCTGTCTCCGCTCTGGACTCCCATGGGAATGCAGTAATTCAGCTCCAGCCTGGCAATGTTCCCCAAACGCAGCAGAATGCCCAGCCCATAAGACCACCGAATGCATTCTGCAAGTTTCTTCAAATGTGCCTGAGGTCCCTCACCTGAATTAAACCATAAATGCAGGTATGATTTCAACAAAATATTGAGGAAAGTGTCTAAAAAAGTCTTTCAAACCTAAACTTGGTAAAAATTTTATTCAAAATTGAAGAATGAGAAATTTGACCTACAGTATGTGTACTCATAATTTTTAAGTAACACGCCAAGATGGTACGCAGAACTCCGAACTGTAGTAGACGTTCTTTCTGTTTCTAAATGCTCACCGTAGTTGAGGTTACAAAGGTTTCCGGCATTGATGAAGAAGTGAGTTCTGAAGAGGTCTCCAAAGCCTCCCCTGCCTGGTCTGAAGGGTAGAGGTGTGTAGAGATGAAGGCCTCCAGCCCAGTACGCCTCACCTCCCAGGTAGTCTCCTGCCATGTCAATAATACCAGTATCACAGTCCAACCACAAAACACCTAAATCAGGCTGATTCTCACTAAAGACCCACTAAAGGTTGTGTCATACCGTCACTCTGTGGGCCCATACTGTACATACTGAATCCCCTGATACTGGTGGGGCCACCGAGGTAGAACCTAGAAGGTCAACGAAACAAAAGAATCCTATTTTTATAAGTTCTAGACTTTGTAATGTCTAAAAGTAAACTGTTTTCAGATGCAATTCAAAGAAAAAAAGAACAGATATATATTCATATTACATCTATCAAATGTAAATGTTGGTATTGTAAGAAGAACCAGTGATCCATTTGTCTGTTCGTTTGACTGTTTTTGTGTGCAGTTCACCTTTCCACACTGGGTGGCAGGCTAGTATAATGGGACTGCATTTACAGAGAGAAATATAAAGTAAGAGCATCACTCCATTAGTGAAGGGAAAAACTGTAACTTAAGATATCTGGATGAGAATACATTAAAGTAACAATTAAACAGAAAAAGAAAAGAGGGCAGTCTGGAGACTGTCAGTGGTCAAACACTGTTGACAACATCCATAGATTAAATCTGCTTACATAATAAACACATTAGAGCAAAGCAAATACATGTTACAAATAATGATATATAAGATCTATAAATTCTTTTAAAATAACAGGGATCATAACTAGTAAAATCATTATAATCTATAACTAACTGACCAAAATGTTCCACTAATGTGATTTTCTATCAAATCTATTTTGATTAAACCTCCATTAGACTTTATAAACACCTGGAGAAAATGTCATTTAAATGTTAGAACTGGGGGCGATCTTGACATATACTTGGACATTTGAGTGTATTTTTCTGTACCTGTCTGCTATGCAAGTTGGCTTCTCACCAATAGGTAAAAGCAGGCCACCCCACAATGAAGCAGAAACAACCTGAAAGGAAAAGTTCAGGGTTTGACTTCAATCATAAACATTTAAATTACATTTGAAAACATTTTTTTTCCATGAACTGACACGAATAACTATACAATTACTTGTTTTTACCAAATACTTTATTATTGTATAATAATTATATAAAATATTAGTAAATAGCAGAGTTTACAACTATGATCAGATTCTTATACTACTGTATACTCTCTAGCTCAATAAACTTGATAGTATGGTGTTAAATCTCACAGAGTCCCAATAGAAAGTTTTGTTAAGTTGGATCTCAAAGTCCTCCTTCAGGAAACTGGCATCACCCCCAGTATAACCAGCAAGTTCCTACACAAACAAAGCAGTAATGTTGATCTGTCACTGGTTTCATGAAGCTTTGGATCAAGTGATGATGCTTCAGCTGACAACAAACCTGATGAATCTTTAATAATCCACCTTTCCTGGGAAGGATGGAGGAGTTTCTGGTGTCAACGGCCATAGCATGCTGAAAAACAAATGATCATTTATTTTAAAATGCTTTTACTAAATTATTTTACTGCTCGTGGGCATAATTTACATAGTGTACAGGTACAGCTCAAAAAGTTAGAAAAAGCTCCAAAAGTTAAATCAGGAGAAGATATGTGTAATGAATCTATATAATGTATGAGTTTCACTTTCTAGAATGACTGACAAAAATATTGAACTTTTCCCCAATATTCACATTTTCACCATCTTAAAGGCATACTCAGTAGCCAGGTAGCTTTTAAGGTTTTTTTTTAAAGCCTCTTAACAACGTTCCAACATAGTATAGCCATAAATATATTGTGGAGACTTTAAAAAATCCAAAAGAAATCAATAAAGTGGTTGTCCCGCAGTTCTCTAAAAACTTCAGCATTGGACAATCCAGCTGTCTGTCTGCCGCATTTCCTCACTGCTTGGATTCACCAATAACCCACTCGGACACATTTTCTGTCTGAACATCCCGGAAGTGAAAGGAGGACAGAACGGTGGTCAGTGCTTTCATTTTAAGATAAAAATACCAGAGTCCCCCCAAAAAACACCTTTTCAGCTAGCAGAAAACTAAAATCGTTTGGAGGTGAAAAGAGGAAAAGCTGGGGGAACGTTTCTACGGCTGGAGTTAGACTCTGCATCGTTATCGTTGCAAAACGAGGTCCCATGTCCGCGGGAAGGCTGGCGTACCGATTATACCCGACGGGAGGGGTGAGTGCTCCGAGTCGTGTTTCTGTAAACTAGCTAGCGAGACCTAGCTTGTTTACCTGGCTACTGAGTATGGCTTTAAATCTTTACCATCTCCATATGTAGAGTAACGTAACTAATCCACTCAGGGGCTGAGATGTAGGCATCTGATTCAGTTGAGCTATAGAAATTCAAGACACCCCCCACCTTCCTTTTTTTTTTTTTTACTTTATTCGTTTATTTATTTTTCTTCTGTTTTATGTATTACTGCCCCCCCTTTCTTTGAGTTATTTTGTAGGTTTTAATTTGCTTGTTTGAGGGGGGGGGGGAGGATCTTTGAAAACTAGTTGGAGAATATCAGTATTTCAGTGTTTTGTATATTGTGTCAATTTTGTATATTCTTCTGATAAATAAAAACAAAAAATTAACATTTTCCCATCTGTACTTCTTTGCAGTTTGCCATCTTTTCCAAATACATTTTTAGAGGAAAATACTGGAAAAACTCAGCTCTTTGTGAAACAACACAACCTCACAGAAAAAAATCATCAGTGCGGAAAAAATCTTGGACATACCGAAAGGGAAGACTTGAGGGAATGACCACTCTCCTCACGAATGGCAAAAGAGGCATTGTGACCCAGACAGCCCAGCTCTCTCCACACTCCCTCCCACTTCAGGGTTTGGCTGGTCTTCCACACAGGAAACTGGTACATTTAGAATAAACCATTAATAATGGATTCTTACAGGTTTATTCAAGTCTTTTTAAGACCATTTATATATACATTTAATACTGATTTTACTGCCCATTTCACAGGTGTTGGTTCCACCGACAAAGAAACAAAATACATGAACTTGTGTTCATTTATTTCTCAAAGAAATGTGGAATGTGTAAAGGATGACAAGCCAAGCAGAGGTGTGAAAAATCAAAAAACATTCAGAAGGCCACAAGAAAGTTAGCCCAACAATGTTAACTAGTGTTTTGAAGATTGGTTACGTTTGATTTATGTTAGTAATACTTTTAATCATTTTTAATATGACTTATTCCATGCTGGCAGCTAGCTGACTAATGTCAGGTTGAAACATGCCAGCGATGGAAGGAGTTTGTTCTTCTCCTTTGACAGAGTTCATGTGCTTGGACGACTTGACATGAGACTCTTAAAGGTGCTATAGGTAATTTAGTAAACAATGTAGCTTTAAACATTTTCTTCATGCCTCTTAACAATGTTCTAACATAGTATAGCTATTAGGGGTGCAACGGATCAGAAAGCTCACGGATCGGATCGGTTCACGGTTTTGAGTCACGGTTCGGATCAATTTTCGGATCAGCATAATGAAAAAGAAAAGACAAAAAACTTTGCTCTCATTATTTTCTAAAACACTGAGCAACTTTTTTATGCTCAATCCTCATAAATACAAACTGCATTTAACTCAAGATGTCAACCTGATGCTTCAATAAAGTTTTGAATCATATTAAAACAAATTAATAGGGGAGATAGACTCATATGCGCACCGCAGGGTCACAGACCTGCTTCTGTCAAACTAGTGGTCACAGCTGGGGGGGGGGGGGTGCGGACTGAACTCCGGTTATATTAACGTTTATTAGCTCGTATAAAAGCCCAACATAACGTTATCTTAGACAGAAATAGGTGAATCTAGTTTGTCTATCAGAAAGATTCCAGCTGACGGAGAGAGAGACGGAGGAATCAGTGGCAGCGCGCGCGCGCAGCAGAGACTGGATCATCAGGGATCCTTCGTTCTGGTGTACTAAAACGGCTGAAGCCAACAGAGTTAACCTCTATACGTGATGCAAAACGAACGCCTTTCTCAGAGGGGAATTATCTGCAGATTCAGAGCGCGTGAGCACAGAACGTCGGGGATGATTTAGCGACGCACGCGCTCTACATGAACCGCGAACCACGTGCGTTCCGAACCGTAGAGGGTGATCCGTACAAACCACGGATCGATGATGATCCGTTGCACCCCTAATAGCTATAAATATATTGTGGCAATTAAAAAAAAAAAAGAGAGAAATCAATAAGGTGGTTCCCGTGCAGTTCTGTAAAAACCTCAGCCAATCAAACATTTCGGACCAAAAGCAACTATTGGACAATCCGGCTGTCTGTCTCGCTGAAGCGCCTCACTTCCTCACTGCTTGGATCCTCATTAATGCTGCTGGAGCATTTTAAAGCAGAACATCCAGGAAGTGAGAGAAGGACAGAAACAACCAGCTGTTAGCACTTCAATTTAAGAAACAAATCCCAGAGTCCCTAAAAGAAAAACACCTTTTCAGCTAGCAGGAAACTAAAAACGTTTGGACGTAGAAAGAGGAGAAACCAGGGTCAACATTAGCATAGCGTTGCAACAGCTGGTGTTTTACTCTCTCTTGTTACTGTGGCAACATGTCCGGGGGAGGTGCAGCATAGGATTATACCCGACGGGAGGGGTGAGAGCTCCGAGACGTGTTTTTGTAAAATAGCTTGTTTGAAACCTAGCTTGTTTGAAAATTACACCGTGCAGCTTTAATGCATTCAACCCAGTTTTACCTAGTAGAATCCTTTTTTTTTTTTTTTTTTTTACATACGGTGCAAAAAAAAAAGCCTTTTTTTCGTGCTTCGCCTTGCCTTGTTGCTTGTGGTCCGTCTCTGTGTTGTGTTTATCGTCTGTGGTTGTGGCGTCAGATCTATTTTTAGCGACTGGGGAAAGCTACTGGTTCCACCACTCTTTATGTAAGCTACATTATTTAATCAGAATAGTCATGGTTGACAGATGAAATCATTGAGGTGAAATGTGATATGAAGAAGTTTACATACAGCACATTTTAAGACCCAGATGCCAAAATTCAAGACTTTTTCCAAGTCTTTTTAAGGTTTTATTTCCAAATTCATAAATTCAATGCTTTTAAGACTTTTTAAGACCTTGTACGAACCCTGCTCATTTATTTGAGTTCTCATGAAATAACTGAGCACAAATGTGAGATAGTAGAGCAACAGAAGAACAACAGTTGTGTCTGTAACTGCTGACGTCCTTCCTGACTAGTTAACATTAGCAAAAGACAACAAGCCGTGAACTAAAAAATGCTTAATATTAGTGCTTACACTCAGTTCTGCAGAGATGCCTCTATCCGTCTCTCTCAGTGAGCTCCAGGGAAACTGACCTGTTACTTTGTACATGTTGAAAGACACGCTAAAAGTCAAAAGAAATGAGGAAATTCAGATGTGATGCTGTGACAGTTCACAATGCATGGATACAGTATAAGACAACTCATAAAGAGGTAACTCTTCATTTTACTGGATTTTAAACTTTTGTTTTTTTACATTGTTACTGGATCATGGCCCTTTCTGAAAGCTGTGCAACTGCAAAATAAATTCACCTGTAATATTCTTTTCAACCTCCAATAAATTAATTACATGGAGGGACTCTGATCTTACTTGCGTTCAAAGTGTCCCGGTTGAGGTTTAAAGAAGGACAGGCCGTAGGAGGTCTCTTTGGTGCCGTAGGAGAACTGGAATGTCAGTTTTTCAGCCCGACCAAACACATTGGGTACCCTCAGGCCGAGAACCTGGAATGGTAGTGTGGTGGAATTTTAGGAATTCAGTAAGATGTGTTCCTGTGATTATTTAAATAACAATGTGACTGTTTTAGTTGGGGAGATGTGGTTATCTGTTAGTTACAGGAACCCCCCCTGGGGTGAAGTGTTGACCCTATCTCCATCTTTTATGATGGGTGATAAAACAACTGGGTTCCCGTCTTGCCCTGGGAGACGATGTGAGACAGAAAGACTAGACCCAACCCAGTTGGGGGTGCATATGTTTGTCTGTGTTCTAGGGGGGGGGGGTGAAGTGTCACAATGGGAGGGGAGAAGGGTTAAAAGACAGTTGGAGTGGGTCAGAAGGCAGGATTTTCTCTCAGACACGGCTGAAGTAACATCCTCCACATTATAATGTGTAATAAAGCTCTCTAAAATGACGTAAGACTGAACTCTCATCCTTTGGATAAAAAACTTCCACAACAGTAGAAAATCAGTGCCGATAAGGAAATCCACAACTTGTACAGAATTAATATTTAAACATAAAAATAGCTAGAGGTGATTCATGTTTGGAAAAATGTGTTAAAGTTGTGTTGTTTACTTTTTAAAGAAAAAAATGTACAGAAATCATTTGATAAACAAATAAAGAAGAGTTCAATCATCCTTGTTAAATGAATCTTTTTCCTGTTTTAGTTTGTCTGTATATTTACCTAGAGTTCCTGATTGTTTGGGGGAAATATAAAGTCAAGATGCTGCCATTTGATAATGCTGTATGAACAGAAAGCTTCTACGACTCGTTTATTGGTCGATTTCTTGGTCGTTCTTGCCATTCTGACAGATTCAAACATTGTTTATACAGTGCATCTGGAAAGAATTCACGTCACTTTTTTCCCCACAATTTGTTATGTTGCAGTCTTTTTCCAAAATGGATTACATTTATTTTTTTTCCTCAAAATTTTACACACAACATCCAATAATGACAATGTGAAAAAAGATTTTTTGGAGGCAGATTTTTGCTAATTTATCAAAAATAAAACCTGATAAATCCCATGTCCATCAGTCCTCTCAGCCTTTACTCAGTCCTCTGTTGATCCTCCTCCTGCAGCTGCTCCAGCCTCCAGTCCCTCTGAACCTGATGCCTCCAGCTTGTCTCTCCTCTCTCTGGACACTTTGGTCCGTTCCTCTTTCAGCTCCATCAGGTTGGATGGAAGCGTCGCTGCAGCCGTTTTCAGATCTCTCCAGAAACATTCAATGGATTCAGAGATTCCCAGTTCCTGCTGCTGAAACACATCCCCCAGCCTGATGCTGCCACCACCACCACCACCTCCACAGAGGAACTGGAGCTCTGACAGAGTGACCATCAGGTTCTTGGTCTCCTCCCTGACTGAGGCCCTTCTCCCTGATCGCTCAGTTTAGATGACCAGCAGCTCTAGGAAGAGTCCTGGTGGTTTAGACCGTCTTCCACTTCCAGATGATGGAGACCACTGAGCTCATTGGGACCTTCAAACAGCAGAAATGTTTCTGTAACCTTCACAGAGACAATCCTGTCTCTGAGGTCTACAGTCTTGGTTTGTGGTCCGACACACTCTGTCCACTGTGGGACCTTCTAGAGACAGGTGTGTGTCTTTACACATCTGTTTTTTATTTTTAATAAATTTGCAAACATCTCAACAACAACAAAAAAATAACTTTCTTCCCTTTGTCATAGTGGAGTGTAGTGTGCAAAATTTTGAGAAAAATAATTATTTTAATCCACTTTGGAATAAGGCTGTAACATAACTAAAAAGTGATGCGCTGTGAATACTTTCAGGATGCACTGAAAATCAATGACATAACGCCACTATCACGCAAATATCCCTTTAAAGCTCGAAGCCCTGAAAGCACTAACCATGCTCCCCTCATTGTTTCCAACCATAGTGTTGTAGCTGCCCGTCATGCGTCTCAGCTCACTGACCTCAAAGGTCACATCAAGGCCATTAGGAAGAGCATCTTCACCTGAGGATGTAATAAACAGAAAAAACAAGCAATGAAAATATGAAAACAGCTGTGTAACCAATCCTTCCCAAAGAGCATCTTTCTGACAGAACCTTGTGAGGTGTCGATAACGACTTCGACCTTCCTGAAGATACCGAGACGCAGTAGCTTCTGTCGCGCCTCATGGGACTTTCGCATCACCTGCAGAATAAGTTTAATGTTGTTTACGGCTCAAAAATAAAACATTAAGAAGTACAGTCCAATTAATTTGTACTTACATCAATCAAGTTTTTTGCCCGGAACACTTCTGCAATTTCATAAGTCAACAGGTCCTCTTTGGTTCTTCCGAGTCCATCTACGTGAACTCGCTGAACAACAACCTTAAAAAGGAGACACACAGAATCAGAAGTGTTATTTTTAACAGTGACTGCTCATCGAATTCAAGAAACTGATGGATTTTGTTTTTACATCCTTGTTTTCCAGAACTTCTTGCTTTGGTTCCTGCTCAATCCCTGGAGCGTCAATGTCATCTGCTTGAATTCCCAACTCCGGTCCCTGCATGGGCAGAGGGTCAAGGCTCTGCAAAAACAAAACAAGAAAATAGAATGAGGTGTACAGCGTTTCCCCCAGACAAACATAAAGAAATGTTCTGGCCAGGACTACAATACAAGACTATCTGACTGAGATATGTCCATGAATAGAGGCAAACAACACACTGCAACACAACATGATAGTAGAGGAGTTTGATAACCGAATGACTCTGCTGATTATTTTCATATAAATGATCAGTGGGCTGCATGGTGGCGCAGCTGGTTAGCACTGTTGCCTCGCAGCAAGGAGGTCGTGGGTTCGCGTCCCGGCTCTGCGGCCTCTCTGCGTGGAGTTTGCATGTTCTCCCCGTGCGTGCGTGGGTTTCCTCCGGGTACTCCGGTTTCCTCCCACAGTCCAAAGACATGACTGTCAGGCTAATTGGGCTGGTAAATTGTCCTTAGGTGTGAGTGGGTGTGTGGTTGTTTGTCTCGTTCGTCTCTGTGTGGCCCTGCGATGGACTGGCGACCTGTCCAGGGTGTCCCCCGCCTCTCGCCCCTTGACCGCTGGAGATAGGCACCAGCTGCCCCGCGACCCTCTGTGGAGGAATAAGCGGCTACAGAAAATGGATGGATGGATGATCAGTGACTGGGCATTTTAAATGAAAAGATGGGATATGAATTACTGAACATATCTTTGAACTGTTCAAAAGAAACGACAAAATGGGAATGTTTATTCCTGACGTGCATCTTGTGTGAGAAAATGGGTAATGACAATGGGAATGCTAGAAACTAGAACAAGGATGATCAGAGAAAATAAAAACAATAATGAGATTTAATGGTTTCCCAAAACAAACATAAAAAAAAGATTTTTTTTCTTCTTGATTCGTTATTTTGCATGGTCAGTGTGAATCTATAGCTGGGGCAGCAGACTGACGGTGGTGGACGCCAACATAATGAATAAACTGTAATCAATTTGAGTAACAGGACTGTGATGGTGGTGTCTGATGGTAAAATGCTGCTCAAATTTCAAAATAGTAGTGAATAAATCAAATCCACTCCACGCATCCTGGCCAGCGCTCTTTTAACAACAGGCTGATTCCACCGTAGGGCTCCGCTGGAAAACATTCCTCCCTGTGGACTGCAGACTGAACAAATACTCACGGTTCTTTCAACATTTCAATATTAAAATTATACATGGAGTTGTTTTTCTCAATTCTTTATTCATTATTATTGTCATATTTGTGTCTTGGTGTGTATTTGATCTCTATTTATGTTAACTTTTCCATCCTGTTTGGGTTCTCTAACCAAACATCTTCCCCTGGGGATTAATAAAGAACATCTGAATGAATCTAAACAAGTGTCAATCAAAAAGAACGTTTTCAAGCAAAGTCCTGAGGAGACATGACCCCCTATTCAATAAAGACCGCCCCCAAATAGTCACATTAAACACATCATTTTTTAAATTATAATTGCATCAGTACTACTACTATGTATATTATTTACATATTGAAGTACGAGTGAAGACAAATCAACAAAAGGAAAGGCATTAAATAGAGAAGAAAAAGGAAAAGAACAAAGAAAAGGAGGGGGTATGTCTGGGCTGGTCTGATGGTTTTCTGCTGAAGGGTTATAGTTTTGGAACATTGGTAGCTCCATTGCCATAGAGCTGTATAAAAAGTTAAAGCTGCACTCGTTGATTTGGTAAACAATGAAGGTTTTAACGTTTTTTTCATGCCTCTTAACAACTTTCCAACATAGTGTAGCTATGAATATAATGTGGAGATTAAAATAACCAAAAGAAATCACTAGTGGTTGTCCCGCAGTTCTCTAAAAACTTCAGCCAATCCTATCGTTCGGACCAAACGACAGGATTGGACAATCCGGCTGTCTGTCTGCCACACTTCCTCACTGCTTGGATCCACCATTAATTCGCCCGGGGACATTTTGCAGCAGAACATCCCGGAAGTGATAGGAGAACAGAAACAGCCAGCTGTTAGCGCTTCCATTTTAGGAAAAAATACCAGAGTCCCAAAAAAACAGCTTTTCAGCTAGCAGGAAACTAAAAACATTTGGAGGTAGAAAGAGGAAAAACCTGGGGGAACGTGTCTACGGCTGGAGTCCTATTTTGTATCGTTACCGTGGCAAAGCATAGTTGCATGTCCACGGGAAAAGAAAAGATACCACAGCAACAAACAGCATATGAATATACAAAAGTTGTGATATCCTTAAAATGTATACGGTAAAGACTAATTCAAGATAAGTTCAGTGTCAACCACAGCCCCAGTCAATGTGTCTGAAAACACCTGAGTCCGTCTTTATGTGAACACCTTGTGATCACCTGTGTGTATATGCACTCTTGTGTATGTAAGGTTTCTCTATTGAAACATTCAATAATAAGTTTGAGGAGCCACAGACACGGATGGGGGGAGGTCCAGGCCCCAGACGCCCAGAGGCCACCCAGGGCACGGACACCCCAGAGAGAGAGAGAGAGAGAGAGAGAGAGAGAGGCTCACCCCACGTGGGTCACCTGGCAGTCGCCGCACTAGAGCCCCCGGGGGCCACGGCAAGAGGCCCACACATACACCGCCCGCAGCCGGCCATCCAGGGCAGATCCAGCCCAGAACCAGAGACCCGAGACCCAGGAGCGAACCGGCCCCAGCAGATGCCCGACCACACCAGGGGGCCCTGATCCCACCAGGCAGTCACACGGGGGGAGAGCAGGCAGACACCCCCAGCACCCAGCCCCAGACCCCGAGACACCCCAATACGCCAGCGGAAAAAGGCACCACCCAATGCCGAGGTGCAGCCAGGGAGGATTGTCTCAACAGAGGAGGGCCCAGCATGTCACAGAAGGGGAGGAAGACCCGACCCGACAGATAAACAGTCAAACACAGACACAATCACTCTCTCCCACCCTCATGGCCTACGGATTTTACCCGACGGGAGGCGTGAGAGCTCTGAGACGTGTTTCTGTAAAATAGCTAGTGAAACCTCGCTTGTTTACCAACCTGCTGAGTGCAGCTTTAAGGTCCATACATACATGTTTATTAATTTATTTGATGCTTTTATCCAAAGTGACTTACATACACCCATCAGACTTGTCGTGGTCTGTGGGAGGAAACTGGATTAACCGGAGGAACCCTACACATGCATGGGGAAAACATGCAGATCCAAGCACAAAGGCTGCAGCTGGGAATTGAACCTGCGATCGTCTTGCCGCCATTGCACCATGCAGCCATGTATATATACAAATGTGCATACACACACACACTATATATATAAATGTATGATAAAATAGATATTTACTGAGAAAGTACAAGTAATTATAATAATATGTATTTGTTCTGTTACCCAAAACTAAGTCAGACAAGACCTAAGTGGGCCACTAACGATCCCAGTGCAGTGCCCCCACTGCACGTCCCCTAGCCACCCTGGAACAATCGAAGAGCAAGGCATGCCTTCCTCAGACAAATGATTAATAATTATAACACTATGATTTTTTTATTTGAATACTAGAGTAATGTTAGTTGAAAGTACTTAAAAACACACACAGAGGTTTAGAACTATTGAAAGAATAGGATAAAGACTGATAAAACCCAATCACATAATGGATAGGTATTGTAGCACAGCATTGATAAGGCACTTTAATGCCCCCCCCCCCCCCCCCCCCCCCCCCCGCAGGAATTAAAAAGTGTTACTGTTTAACTCAAACTATGAAGGGGGATTTTCGTCCCTGCTGATACGATGTCTTCTGATTCCTATGGTCTGTTTAAAACCTTGTACACGGAAATACTATAGCTTGTTATTTTGTGTGTGTGTGTGTGTATTGCAGCAGCACTATAGTCTGTCATGTTATTACTACTACAGCTACGCCTGTTTCTATTCTAACTCATTAGGTTAAAAGAGCAGGACTAAACCGAGTCCTGACGGTAGACAGCAGCATGCTGCGCTGCTTGGGCCTTTCTGTCACTCAGCTGGACTCTAAGAGGTCAAAGTCAGAGCGGACACGTTTCCTGCTCGTTTTCTTACCCTGGCATGGACGGTGCCCATACTGAGCTCCGCGGGGCACGGTCCCGGAAAATACCGACGAAAGTTTCACCCAGAAAACGACAAACTAATAACCTCCAAGTAACCGGAGAGAGTGGCGACGAGCCGCCGTATAAGGAGGCGGAAACGTCACTTCCTGACCACGCCCTCCACTGGTGCGCGTTCCACACACCAACGCTGTAAAAAGCAGGCAGCGGTTTGGCAAGTCGTTGTAACATTTAAAGGGATCCCGCATTGTTCAGTCAAGTTTGCCCCAAAACATTTACTTTGCTGTCATAAGCAAATATGTGGAATTAAAAACAAGCCAAATATCTTCTCGTAAAGTAATATTTAAATAAAACTGATTTAGCAGGAGGCCGCCAACTTTTAATGGAGTTAATGGGAAACCTGAGAATCAGGAATGCAAAACGTATACACATTTTTGGGGTAACACTGTCATGCACAAAGAAACAATAAGGGATGTTGAAAGAATCATTGGGTTTAAACTAAATACTATCTTTTTAATCATAATGTAATTGAGGAGAGAATTTTTTGTAAATAATAATAAAGAAATATTTTACATCCTAGTAGTTAATTAGATCTGCTAAAAGTTCATTTTCTTCTATCTGATAATAACACGTTGACTGATATTTATTGTTAATAATGACATAATAAATAAGACTATTGGAAACTGGAAAGTCACACCGGTTCAATCCCAGCTCCAGCTGTCATCATGCCCTTGGGCAAGACACCTTGTCTACTAGTGGTGGTCGGAGGAACCTGGTGGTGTCAGTATGGCATCAGACTCCACCTCTGTCAGTGTGCTGATCACCACCAGTGTATGAATGACTGATGTGTTGTAAAGAGCTTTGGGGAGTGTAGAACACTCTAGAAAGAGCTATCTAAACACAGGACATTTACCATATACATATTATTATTATGGAGAGAAAACAGTCTCAATATATCTGTGCGTGTGTACTATTTGATTTGTAACTTGTGTTAACCTGTTTGTGTGTAACTTTGGGTAGTTGTAGCTGTACAACATGATTTGTAAACCGTAAATTACATTTTGTGTGTAACTTTGTGTTCTTGTAAATGTGTCTTTAAATGCACACGCAAATATCAACAAATCATAATTACAAAAAATATTTAAATACACACAAATAAAAATTACACAAACATTTAAATTCCACACACAGATTTTTTACCTTCAACCTCACAAATCTGATAATTACACCTACAAATAGTTAAATACATGTGTACAAATCACCTGTTACACACAGACAAAACTACATCTACACACAAATCAGTTTACAAGTGCACAAAGGGTTTTGAGACTCCTTTCACGCTTCCGGGAGCTCCACAGATTCGTGCGTAAGTGGTGCGTTTAAATGCTGGTGGAAAGCTGGGTCATTTGAATTTTCTTCAGAGTCTAGTGTCTTCCTTCAATACCTTTTGCCAGAGGGGCATAGATGTTTTTCTGTGTAATAAATAATATCTCAGCACACCTTAGTTCTAACACATATATCTTTATTTACTTGTTATTATTCACATCAGTACAATATAATGTAAAGGACTTTCTGTGGAGGCTTTTATTTTGAAGGTCTTCCGGTTCTTAGCAAAGTCACTGCTCTGGAGAGGGAGAGAGAGAGAGAGAGGGGGGGGGGAGTTGGTGACTGAATCATCAAGATTAGCTCGTTTTATACAAAAAAAAAAAATCACATTGTACCAAATCAGTAACTGGATGCCCCTCTGGTATTGATATTTTATACCTATTTTGGCTGTGAGCATCATCAAATTCACAGTGCATTAAAGGTCCCATGACATCGGTTTCCATGTTTTCTGACTTATCTATCATGTTGCAACGTTGAGTTCTCACCTTAAACCTGCCAGAAAGAGCAAAAAACAGCGTCCATCTGTCTCCTAGTCCAGCCAGTGAGAAGCTCTTCCAGATTTCAGACCCAGGTTTCAAACAGTTTTTTTCACTCCAGCCCGCTATGAGGTCATAGTGATCCGGACTTGCTTATATGGTAAATTCTCCTCCCACATGCACGTTCACGACACCTGGAGCGATGCAGTGCCGCCGCCATTGCCCATAGACCGTGTAGTGTTTAGTTTCAGTTTCGTTTCTCTTTCACGCGACGGCACTGCCCCCTACTGCAGCAGAAGTGTCAGGCTGCCAAATAAGGAGAAACCAGCAGAACCGGAAGGCGGCGCTTTCTTCTGATCTCTGAGTTGCTCGTTAGGAAATAATTACAGCGTATTTTGAGTTATAATGGTGCAACGCTAATCTAGAGGTATCAAAGATTACACCTGTTTAATATAAAGTGATTTAAATATGGAGTCACAGGCACTTTAAGTTTAACTTGTTAGTGAAGTGGGAAACGATGCCATTACTTTTTCGTTTACATTATAGGCTACTATTTTACTGTTTTACTGTAAGCATATGTGTGTGATTGACTTTTTTTTTTTTTAATGGGTCATTAAATGGTTTTGTCAATAAAGACAGAACAGCAAAACTCGACTTGGTGGGATAGCTTCCTACTTTCCTGATCATGGCTAAGGGCTACAGAAGTTGCCATTTACATAATAAAAAGAGCTTAGCTTGGTGATCATTAACTCTCACGGATCGAGAAAATGCCAAATTAAACCGTACTGACACTAAATACAAAGATTAAATAAAAGCTACCAACTGCTAAATTAGCTCAGCTCAGCGCACATTAGCTCCTGCTAACAGAGAAATGTGAGGTGGACGGTCAATGATCTAAAAATCATGGCAGGCTGTATGATTATAATCAGCTAGCAAAGAGTGCGGCTGTAACTTGTACTTACTTCAGAGAGGAGACCACCGCGATTCCCAGCCATCGTCCTGCCTCTGGCTGCCTGCAAGGGCTGAGGCCGCCTGTGTTCATCAGCCAACAGACCTTTACACCACCTAGTGGTCGTTTTATTTAACTGTTTAAATACATTTATACGGCTTATACATGCATATATATGCCTATATAAACATTTATAGAATAACAACAAGTAAATAAAGATATATGTGTTAGAACTAAGGTGTGCTGAGATATTATTTAATACACAGAAAAACGTCTATGCCCCTCTGGCAAAAGGTATTGAAGGAAGACACTAGACTCTGAAGAAAATTCAAATGACCCAGCTTTCCACCAGCATTTAAACGCACCACTTACGCACGAATCTGTGGAGCTCCCGGAAGCGTGAAAGGAGTCTCAAAACCCTTTGTGCACTTGTAAACTGATTTGTGTGTAAATGTAGTTTTGTCTGTGTGTAACAGGTGATTTGTACACATGTATTTAACTATTTGTAGGTGTAATTATCAGATTTGTGAGGTTGAAGGTAAAAAATCTGTGTGTGGAATTTAAATGTTTGTGTAATTTTTATTTGTGTGTATTTAAATATTTTTTGTAATTATGATTTGTTGATATTTGTGTGTGCATTTAAAGACACATTTACAAGAACACAAAGTTACACACAAAATGTAATTTACGGTTTACAAATCATGTTGTACAGCTACAACTACCCAAAGTTACACACAAACAGGTTAACACAAGTTACAAATCAAATAGTACACACGCACATATATATTGAGACTGTTTTCTCTCCATATATTATCATCATTTTTGGCCTCTGGATTAAACAACCTGTTCCTAGAGTCGGTGCCTGAGACAGCCTGCAGTGAAGGCTCTGACGGCCCTATCCACTCCACCCAACCAGTCTTCAACATCACAGAGATCACAGTCTGAGGTGGACAAACCCATTAGCTCCATGAGAAGCTTTAAGGACAATGATGTATTTGGACACAGTACCAGCTTTATTAAAGACAATAAGGACTTCCTGGTCCAACCAATAACATTTCTAATAAATCTATCTGTTCAGCAGGCAGTGGTCCCCAAATCCTGGAAGGGTGAGGTGGTAAAACCAGTCTTTAAATCTGGGACCATCTCTGATATGTCTGATCTTTTTGCAGCCCTTTGGCCCGATTGTACCAGCAGATGGTGCTGTTTCACTGTCTTTCTTCATTTTCATTTTCCAGCCTGTAAGGAAGCGTCATTAGTGGAAACATTAATATAAAGTATGGGAAGTTTGACCTTGTTAAGCTATAGCTCTGTGTGTTTAACTGTTGAGACACCATGTTTGTGATTAGGATTGAACTGTTGTGGTGATGCTTTAGTGCAGTGTGTGTAGTTTTAGTACAGTGTGTGTAGTTTGGGTTTAACACAGTAAAATATGGTCCTGAATGGAACAGCTGTAGTTTCTGGATGAATGTCATCCAGTAAAATGTAAACTAAGTAAAGTGTTTGTATGTCAGCTTTCTGTTCTGCTGTTGATTTATTATTTTGCAGTTATTATTTTACTGCCTTTGAGGAGCTGAAAGACTGGCATTGACTACAGCTGGATAAAGCACACCAAGGTTTTCCTGTCTATAATGTCCTGCCTGGTTAAATGAAGGTCAAAATCCTTGAATCCTGTGTCCGGCTGCACTGATCTCATTCCATCTAAATCTAAACACAACACAGAGTCCAGTGGGTGTCTTCTCCGTGCTGCAGGAACAGAGGGATCCAGTGGGTCACAGTAACATGAAGCCAGAGTCGCTTCCTGAAGAAAGTTTTCAGGTTGTTGGCTCTGTGATTAAAGTTCAGGTAGGGTGAAAACCTGCTGTTTAATTTCTTTATTTGCTCAAATGAACAAAAGGAAAAATGTAAAAGTACCTGATTACAGCCAGAGGTAGATTTCTTTAGCTTGTCCCCTTCAGATTGTTCAAGCTACAGAGTTCTACCCGGAGGATTAACAACAGCAGAGCTGCAGGACTAGGTACTATCAGGACTTAAAGTCAAGCACTGACCAACTGGCAAGTGTCTTTCTGAACGTCTTCAACTTGTTCCTGCAGCATGCACACACACAAATGAAAGTACAGAATTGTACCTTTTGTATTGTCACTGGGGTGGTACCCTCAAAGGTACCATTTTGTACCTTTGTACAAAGTTGTTTTTATGTTTATTTATTTGGCAGACACTTCTATCCAAAGCAATGTACAATTTTTAACTCACAGAGCATGTTGTGGTCTGTGGGGGAAACCAGACTTGGAGACAACCCACAAATGCATGGGAGGACACACTAACTCCACACAGAAAGGTCACAGCTAGGATTCGAACCTGCAACCTTTTTGCTGCAAAGCAACAGTGCTAACAACTGCACCACCAGTTTTTAAATGGTAGCTAACTGAATCCTCCATAAGTGGAGGGATACAAGATTTGGTTGAATTACAGAATATGAACAAATAAAGAAATGAACTGATATTAAAGTGCCCATGACATCGGTTTCCATGTTTTCTGACTTATCTATCATGTTGCAACGTTGAGTTCTCACCTTAAACCTGCCAGAAAGAGCAAAAAACGGCGTCCATCTGTCTCCTAGTACAGCCAGTGAGAAGCTCTTCCAGATTTCAGACCCAGGTTTCAAACAGTTTTTTTCACTCCAGCCCGCTATGAGGTCATAGTGATCCGGACTTGCTTATATGGTCAATTCTCCTCCCACATGCACGTTCACGACAACTGGAGCGAGGCAGTGCCGCCGCCATTGCCCATAGACCGTGTAGTGTTTAGTTTCAGTTTCGTTTCTCTTTCACGCGATGACACTGCCCCCTGCTGCAGCAGAAGTGTCAGGCTGCCAAATAAGGAGAAACCCAGCAGAACCGGAAGGCGGCGCTTTCTTCTGATCTCTGAGTTGCTCGTTAGGAAATAATTACAGCGTATTTTGAGTTATAATGGTGCAACGCTAATCTAGAGGCATCAAAGATTACACCTGTTTAATATAAAGTGATTTAAATATGGAGTCACAGGCACTTTAAATGGTTACACTCAAGCTGTTCTTCCTCATGTCACACCAAAAAACAACAGGCACTGGTCTCTCTGTAACGAGATGGGGGTTAATTCTCTGTGCCTTTCTTTGACACTGGAACAGAATATCACGAGTCAAGTTTTAAGAATTGTTGGAAAACATTTGATTTGTTTGAAAATCTCTGTATATCCTTCATTAAGGTTCTGTTGAGATTTTTGTCTGAATAACCATCTTGTTCCATCCACATACAGCATTTCACAAAATCTGGCAAACCAACAGTTTAAGTACGAATACACCCAGACCACCAGGCTCAACACTGCCGCTCTGGAAAACAGTTTAGTTTTTACACCATTTTACACCATTAATGAAAAAAGGACTTTTTAATTAAAGCTGTTTAAATTATACACAGTTTGTTCCGCTCTGCGATTGTTGAGGCGGCTGTTGCTAGCTGTGGTCGCAAGGTAGCCGGTGCCAATCGTGGCGGTAACCCCCGTACCCGCTGGTAGACACCAGAGGTTAGGGGAGCCGTCAGGCTGAAGAAGGAGGCCTACAGGGCGTGGCTGGTCTGTGGGTCTCCAGAGGCAGCAGATGGGTATCGGAGGGCCAAGCGGAGTGCAGCAGAGGCAGTTTCCGAGTCAAAATCTCGGGCGTGGGAGGAGTTTGGCGAGACCATGGAGAAAGACTATCGGTCGGCTCCAAAAAGGTTCTGGCAAACCATCCGGCGCCTCAGGGGAGGAAGGCAGCAACTCGCTCACACTGTTTACAGTGGGGACGGGGAGCTGCTGACGTCAACTGGGGCTATAGTCGGGCGGTGGAAGGAATACTTTGAGGAGCTCCTCAATCCCACCGACACACATTCCGAGGAGGAACCAGAGCTGGGAGACCTGGGGACGGACTGTCCAATCTCTGGGGCCGAAGTCGCTGAGGTAGTCAAAAAACTACGCAGTGGCGGAGCCCCAGGGGTGGATGAGATCCGACCTGGGTATCTCAAGGCTATGGATGTTGTAGGACTGTCGTGGTTGACATGTCTCTGCAACATTGCGTGGTCATCGGGGGCAGTTCCTGTTGAGTGGCAGACCGGGGTGGTGGTTCCCATTTTTAAGAAAGGGGACCAGAGGGTGTGTTCCAACTATAGGGGGATCACACTCCTCAGCCTCCCTGGGAAGGTCTACTCCAGGGTCCTGGAGAGGAGGGTCCGGTCGATGGTTGAACCTCAGATAGAAGAGGAGCAATGTGGTTTTCGTCCTGGTCGTGGAACTGTGGACCAGCTCTTTACCCTCGCTAGGGTGATGGAGGGGTCATGGGAGTTTGCCCAACCAATCCACATGTGTTTTGTGGATTTGGAGAAGGCTTATGACCGTGTCCCCAGGGGCACCCTGTGGGGGGCGCTCCAGGAGTACGGGGTGGATGGTCTTTTGTTAAGGGCCATTCAGTCCCTGTACCAGAGGAGTGTGAGTCTGGTTCGCATAGCCGGCAGTAAGTCGGACCTGTTCCCAGTGAGGGTTGGACTCCGCCAGGGCTGCCCTTTGTCACCGGTCCTGTTCATAACCTTTATGGACAGGATTTCTAGGAGCAGCCGTGGTGTGGAGGGTGTTGAGTTTGGTGACAGGAGAATCTCGTCTCTGCTTTTTGCAGATGATGTGGTCCTCCTAGCTTCATCAGGCTCTGACCTTCAGCTCTTGCTGGGGAGGTTCGCAGCTGAGTGTGAAGCGGCTGGGATGAGGATCAGCACCTCCAAGTCTGAGGCCATGGTTCTCGGTCGGAAAAGGGTGGCTTGCCA
>SSNR01000719.1:0-109240 GCA_006937965.1 Callopanchax toddi | reverse complement strand
GGCCAAGCGGAGTGCAGCAGAGGCAGTTTCCGAGTCAAAATCTCGGGCGTGGGAGGAGTTTGGCGAGACCATGGAGAAAGACTATCGGTCGGCTCCAAAAAGGTTCTGGCAAACCATCCGGCGCCTCAGGGGAGGAAGGCAGCAACTCGCTCACACTGTTTACAGTGGGGACGGGGAGCTGCTGACGTCAACTGGGGCTATAGTCGGGCGGTGGAAGGAATACTTTGAGGAGCTCCTCAATCCCACCGACACACATTCCGAGGAGGAACCAGAGCTGGGAGACCTGGGGACGGACTGTCCAATCTCTGGGGCCGAAGTCGCTGAGGTAGTCAAAAAACTACGCAGTGGCGGAGCCCCAGGGGTGGATGAGATCCGACCTGGGTATCTCAAGGCTATGGATGTTGTAGGACTGTCGTGGTTGACATGTCTCTGCAACATTGCGTGGTCATCGGGGGCAGTTCCTGTTGAGTGGCAGACCGGGGTGGTGGTTCCCATTTTTAAGAAAGGGGACCAGAGGGTGTGTTCCAACTATAGGGGGATCACACTCCTCAGCCTCCCTGGGAAGGTCTACTCCAGGGTCCTGGAGAGGAGGGTCCGGTCGATGGTTGAACCTCAGATAGAAGAGGAGCAATGTGGTTTTCGTCCTGGTCGTGGAACTGTGGACCAGCTCTTTACCCTCGCTAGGGTGATGGAGGGGTCATGGGAGTTTGCCCAACCAATCCACATGTGTTTTGTGGATTTGGAGAAGGCTTATGACCGTGTCCCCAGGGGCACCCTGTGGGGGGCGCTCCAGGAGTACGGGGTGGATGGTCTTTTGTTAAGGGCCATTCAGTCCCTGTACCAGAGGAGTGTGAGTCTGGTTCGCATAGCCGGCAGTAAGTCGGACCTGTTCCCAGTGAGGGTTGGACTCCGCCAGGGCTGCCCTTTGTCACCGGTCCTGTTCATAACCTTTATGGACAGGATTTCTAGGAGCAGCCGTGGTGTGGAGGGTGTTGAGTTTGGTGACAGGAGAATCTCGTCTCTGCTTTTTGCAGATGATGTGGTCCTCCTAGCTTCATCAGGCTCTGACCTTCAGCTCTTGCTGGGGAGGTTCGCAGCTGAGTGTGAAGCGGCTGGGATGAGGATCAGCACCTCCAAGTCTGAGGCCATGGTTCTCGGTCGGAAAAGGGTGGCTTGCCAACTCCAGGTCGGGAGAGAGGTCCTGCATCAAGTGGAGGAGTTCAAGTATCTCGGGGTCTTGTTCACGAGTGAGGGAAGGAGGGAGCGGGAGATCGACAGGCGGATTGGGTCAGCGTCTGCAGTGATGCGGACGCTGAACCGGTCTGTTGTGGTGAAGAAGGAGCTGAGCCGGAAAGCAAGGCTCTCGATTTACCGGTCGATCTACCTCCCAATCCTCACCTATGGTCATGAGCTTTGGGTAATGACCGAAAGAACGAGATCGCGGATACAAGCGGCCGAAATGAGTTTTCTCCGCAGGGTGGCCGGGCTCAGCCTTAGGGATAGGGTGAGGAGCTCGAACATCCGGGAGAGACTCGAAGTAGAACCGCTGCTCCTCCATGTCGAAAGGAGCCAGCTGAGGTGGTTCGGGCATCTTGTTAGGATGCCCCCTGGACGCCTCCCCAGGGAGGTGTTTCAGGCATGTCCTGCCGGCAGGAGGCCCCCGGGTCGACCCAGGACACGCTGGAGAAAATATATCTCTGGTTTGGCCCTGGAGCGCCTTGGGATCCTGCCGGAGGAGCTGGTAGAAGTGGCTGGGGAGAAGACCGTCTGGAGCTCCCTAATTGGGATGCTGCCCCCGCGACCCGGACCCGGATAAGCGGAAGAAGACGAGACGAGACGAGACGAGACGAGACGAGACAGTTTCATATACTTACAAGCCTTTACTTGTTTTTGAAATTCCTTAATAATAGAGTAAAGGCCATTGTCACTGTATATGTAATACAATAAAACTGCAGATGCTCTTCACATTAGTGTAATATGGAGAGATCAATCTTAAAATGGTGCATTTAGCTCACACTTATGCATACATTATTATTATGCTCCTGGCTGTTAGATCACCTTGAATCAAATCATCAAATGTTATTTATGGAGCATCTTTTATACAGTGCTTTACAATAAACATAAAAGAAATGCAACAAACAGACATGAACCACATTCAAAAGCCTATAAAACAAGAAGTTGTAAAGGATTAAACAGGTGAAAGGGACTGAAGGATTTGAGGAGATATAATTTCAATAATGTCATTATGACAAAACGTTAGGGTAGGTGTAAATGTACTCAATTCATGAAACCTAAAAACAGAGATATTAAAATATAAAAAGTAAAAGAAAGTGTTTAAAATAAATTTAAAGTTGAGAGAGAGGCCATCTACCGTGTGGGAGACCACGGTTCAAACCCCGGTTCACAAACCGGTTCAGGTCTCCCTCGGAAGAGATTTTTTAAATAAAGGTTAAAATAGTATTAAGTATTACAGTAAAGAAAAAGATAGAAATGCACAAGACTTGTTAAAAGTTATGAACAAATAATTTACCTAAGGAAGGAACCCACGTCGATAGCCAGTTTTCTACAAGGGACGCATATCGATGAAACACTAGACGCTCGTCGTTTGTTGACAAATCCTGCTAACTGTTGCTGGATGATATGACATTATTTTTTACGCGATTCAGAAGGTTTTGTTTACTATGAGCTCTCCGGGGGATAAGCACGGCACAAAACGGCCAGCCTCTCCCACACAAGTGAGTAAAACTCTAAAAAGTTATATTAATACTCAGCAAACGTTTGTACAGGATGGTTAGCATCGCGTTAGCCAGCTAGCTACACGAGCTTTGTCATGAATATGAACGTGCTGAAGACTCAAAGAAATGTTTACAGAAGTTTTCATATCTTTTATATTTTTATATCTTGAATTTAAACAGGACCGGTCGTTGAGTTATTTAGTATCAAATCGGGTTGAGATGAACAGGTTTGGGGTAAATTTATCGTAAGTCTGTGTTTTCTGTAATATGAAGTTCTTTGTCTGAAGAGTGATTTTCCTGTGCAAACTAGTACAACTGAAAATCAAAAAGTAAAAAAATGAATCCTTTTAAAGAAAAGTTAAATTGTGCATCTCCCTAAAACATTTGATCTTATAGTGGAATATGGTTAGATACTAACAGGCAATATCAGTGTTAAAAAGCTGCAGAGTCTTGACTGTGAACAGCTAATAAATTAATCAGGCACACTACTCAGGTAAACACGATATTAAACTAAATCTTACTTAGAAACTCTACCAGTGTTATTGTTATTTTAAAACGAACAGAGAACAAAAATACTAACTGCATAGTTTTTCTTGTCTACTTCAGTGGAAATAAATTCCATTAATGGCATTGATGTTGAATGATTAGCCCTTAAACCATACTGATTATTACTTAAAATATTCTGTCTGTCAACCTAGCAACAAATAGTTTTTCTAATATTTTTGAGAATTGTGACAGCAAGGAGACCAGTCTATAATTTGAAAAAATATGTTTGCTTCCATTTTTATAAAGTAGGATTACTCTGGCTGTTTCCATCTTTTCAGGAAATATTCCTGTTGAAAAGGATAAATTACATATGTAGTTAAAAGGGTCTATAACATAATCTATCATTTCCTTTAATAGTGACATGTCCATGTCATCACAATCAGCTGATCTTTTACCTGCGCATTTTTTTTTTTTTTACTATTTGTATTATTTCTGTTTTACTAACCTCCTCCAAAGTTATATTGTTTATGTTATCTATTATGTCATCACCTGCGTTATTGCTAGTATCTGGGATATTCCTTGCCATATTAGTGCCTATATTTACAAACTTCTAACTCTATTGCTGTCGTTGAAATGATTGATGGAATAAAAAAAGTAAAGGACTGTGATGAGAAGTACATTTTCAGGCTAGGGTAAAGAGTGAGTTAACTTTTTAGGTGCCATAAGGGTTAAACTATAAATGTTTTCCAGTAATGTTGTTTTAACTCGGCAGGATGGGTCCACACAGTGGGAAGCTGCTGATCTGGGAAGTGATGAGAGGAAGCAAAAGTTTTTACGGCTGATGGGTGCAAGCAAGGTTTGTAGGAGATTACATCTAATTGCATTAGAACCAAGTTGACAGATTACAGTTGAGATAAATGGTTATTTCTCTCTTCCAGAAGGAACACACTGGGCGTCTGGTCATTGGTGAACACAAGTCGACATCCCACTTCCGTACTGGTGAGCTTCTCTATGCGATTTTTTATAAAATGCAACATTTGCCCTGTAAGAGGAAGAATTACCAGCTCTTCTTATCCCTGCTGCATCATCCTTACCTCTGTGCAATTAATCCAGCGTCCCCGCTCCACATCGGCCTCTACAGATCTATCTACTCTTGATAGATGTGTAGTGTCTCGGTTGTGACTGGTGTCTCCTCTGCAGGACAGGAAGATAAAAAGATGAACGAGGATCTGGAGGAGCAGTACCAGCAGGGCATGGATGGAAAGATGTCTGGAAGGAACCGGAGACATTGTGGTCTGGGTTTCAGTGAGGTGAGGGGTTATTTCAGACCAAGAGGATCCCTCAACTATTACATTCATCTGATTATTAAGCATCACATGGCAGTATTATGTGTTTTCCTCTGCTTGCAGCAACATAATTAGAGTTCCTACCTACATGTAGGGCATCTAAGAGCATCTAGTGGTGAAAATATCATCACAGCAACACACAAGACATTCATGTATAGGTGGACTACTTATAAAAACAGATGTCTAACAGGTAGGTTAGAATGCTGTTCCTGCGCTTGTTGGCTAAAGAAATGAACGCTCCTGTAATATTTGACTTTTTCAGGACTTGGACAAATTCCTTCTGATTAGAGCTGATCAATTGATAAATGTTAAAGATGCACCAAATCTTTGCAAGTGATCAGAGTCAGCCAATACTCATTATGATCAGCTTAATCTGTGATTGGCTGATCTGGAAAAAAAAAAAAAAATTATATAATTATTTGACCCCTTGCTGATTTTGTAAGTTTGTCCAATGACAAAGAAATGAAAAGTCTCAGAACAGTATAATTTTAATGGTAGGTTTATTTTAACAGTGGCAGATAGCACATCAAAAGGAAAATCGAAAAAATAACTATAAATAAAAGATAGAAACTCATTTGCATTTCATTGAGTGAAATAAGTATTTGAACCCTCTAACAAAAAATACTTAATACTTAGTGGAAAAACCCTTGTTTGCAAGCACAGAGGTCAAACGTTTCTTGTAATTGATGACCAAGTTTGCGCACATGTTAGGAGGAATTTTGGTCCACTCCTCTTTGCAGATCATCTCCAAATCCTTAAAGCGGCTCTCTGGAGCATTTTTCTCTGTATCAAAGTTTTCTAAATGTTTTAAATGATATTTCAGGTCTAAACTATGATCTATGGGTTGAGTTCCACAACATCTGTCATTCTGATGAAGACCCTCCTTCCTCCTAGAGACCCCTTTCCATTATTTCTTGCCGCCGACATTTTTCAGCCAATGAAATTCAAATGTCTGCATTCTCTCAACATGCACGCGCATCGACCAAACCTGTACCAGTAGGGGGCGGTGTCGTACAGGACGCTCCGTGTGTTTCTCTGTTTGCTTCTCTGCCTCACGGCTCATTTCTACTAAAAACCTACCCATTCTCCAGCTAAAGATGGATTTATTTTTATTTTTAAACCTTTCACCTCACAGAATGGCAAGGCTTGACAGGATTACACGTTTATTTTGGTCAGAAAGTTCATCCAGGGCCGAGTCAAGTTCAGCTTCAGAGTCCAGCAGCAGCTCTCTGCTAACAGAGCTAATATCAGAAGCAGCAGGGACAGAGAGGGCTCATCAGACCCTCGTAGGTCCCTGCTGGATTTTAATCCATTGCGGTGTAATGTGTTTCCAATGGTTTTCTTGGTGACTGTGGTCCCAGCTAATTTGAGGTCATTAACTAACTCCTCCCGTGTAGTTCTAGGATGATTTCTCACCTTTCTCAGAATCATTGACACCCCACGAGGTGAGATCTTGCGTGGAGCCCCAGACCGAGGTCGATTGATGGTCATTTTGTGCTCCTTCCATTTTCGAACAATTGCAGCAACAGTTGTCACCTTCTCTCCCAGCTTCTTGCTAATGGTTTTGTAGCCCATTCCAGCCTTGTGCAGGTCTACAATTTTGTCTCTGACATCCTTGGACAGCTCTTTGGTCTTTCCCATGTTGGAGAGTTTGGAGTCTGCTTGATTGATTGATTCTGTGGACAGGTGTCCTTTATACAGGTGACTAGTTAAGACAGGTGTCTTTAATGAGGGTGACTAATTGAGTAGAAGTGTCTAACCACTCTGTGGGAGCCAGAACTGTTCATGGTTGGTAGGGGTTCAAATACTTATTTCACTCAATGAAATGCAAATGAGTTTCTATCTTTTATTTAAATGCAAATGAGTTTCTATCTTTTATTTAAATGCAAATGAGTTTCTATCTTTTATTTAAAGTTATTTTTTCGATTTTCCTTTCGATGTGCTATCTGCCACTGTTAAAATAAACCTACCATTAAACGGGTTTAATGGTAGCATTACGGGGCGGCACTAGCTCAGTTGGGAGAGTGGCCGGTCTGGTAACCGGAGGGTCACTGGTTCGATCCCCAGCTCTGGCTGGGTTAGATTGTCGTTGTGTCCTTGGGCAAGACACTTCACCCACCTTGCCTGTGTGACTGTGAGTGTGACTGTGTGTGAATGTTGGTGGTGGTCAGAAGGGCCGATGGTGCAGAATGGCAGCCTCTCTTCTGTCAGACTGCCCCAGGGCAGCTGTGACTACAGACGTCTGTCGTAGTTTACCACCACCGGTGAGAATGACTGTGTGAATGAATAATGCAACTCTGTAAAGCATCTTTGAGTGACCTGAAAAGCGCTATATAAAACTGATGCATTATTAAAATGATACTGTTCTGAGACTTTTCATTTCTTTGTCATTGGACAAACTTACAAAATCAGCAAGGGGTCAAATATTTATTTCCTCCACTGTATGTATGTATATGTATATATATATATATATATATATATATAAGCAAAGAGGTTTTTTTTTTACATACCGTATTTGCCCGAATATAGGACGACCCTGATTATAAGACGACCCCCCTTTTCAAGACTAATCTTCAGAAAAAAAAGACTAAATTCACTTTTTAAAGAAACAATTTTTATTGAAATTTTGAGAAAATAATTTAAGTAATAATAATTCCAGACTGCTTTAATATTTGCTTATTAACAGGGGTGCACACAACTAGTCCACCGTACTGATCTCTCTGCCCGAATGCACCTTTGCTGACAGGTGCTTTCACGGTCGGACTGTGCAGCCCCGCGATCATCAGACACTGATGAATGATGGAGTTTTCATATAGGAGAAGCTTGTTTACACACACACTGCTGTGCAATGATCGCCAACGCACAAACCCGCTGCGTGTGTGTGAGGGAGCGAGTGTGTGTGTGTGTGTGTGTGTGTGTGTGTGTGTGGGGGGGGGGGGGTGCATATAAAGATACACTGTACTTATAGATAAGCAGTGAGAGCAGACGTGTCCTCTTCAGCTCTCTATTGTGGTCTAATTTTGTGGCTTAATTTCTTGGGGAAAACTCACCGCTTTGTCACTGATGTTGGATTACACTGGATTATATTATTTTTGAGGAATTTTTGGATCTCTAAAGGACTTTTAACAGACTAAACTCAGATCCGGCAGAGAATGCTCTGCTGCAGCTGTAGCCTTGAAGGTATCTGCATGTCGCTGCTACCACTTCTTCTTCCTCACAATGATGAATCTACAGTATGCTCCTTAAAGCAAATAGAAAGATCGCTGACCTTAAGGAAGATGTTCGACGTCTGTCAAATGAATTAGAAAGGAGAGAATTTCTGCTGTCAGATCTTACCAGTCGTTTCCCTAAACTGTCCAAAGTGATTATTAATCAACATGAACAGACATCCAGAGACACTCTGCTCCAGGACACTATTGCCTGGGACCCCTTATCACGGCCAACATCCAGCCCCACTCCAGACCCGACTTCATCTTGGTCAGAGGTTGTGGTACGTGGCCGAAAGAGGTCCCCTCCTGTTGTTTCCAGCACCTCACCTGACTTCAACCTGTCTAACCGCTTCTCTGCACTGGCAGAGGAAGAATCAGCTGTCATCTCTGAGCCCCTTCCTCCCATTCAATCACCACAGCCTGTGGAGGGAGGTGAGGAGGACAGAGGAGCAGCAGGTGGAGCAGCAGCCGTGTGTCTGGAGCCTGTAGTTCGTAAGAAGCAGCCTCCACCATCTCTCCCCCCCCGGACCTCAACTTCTACTCCCCGACGCAAAACACTGAAGGAAGCTGTGCGTCGACACTCCGCTGGCTCAGGAGCAGAGCCCCTCCAGCTCCAGCCCTCCAGTTCCTCGGCCCCGCAGGATCACAAACCCAGAACCCTCTTCGCCTCGTCCACTGTTCTCCCCAACCACTCTGCTGGTTGGTGACTCAATCATCAGGAACGTCTGCTTCTTCAACGTCATCACAAAGTGTTTTCCATCGGCCACCGTTCAAGATATTCTGGAGAAACTTCCAAGTCTGCTGTGCTCCGTCCCGACTTCAGTCAGAAGAGTGATCATTCATGTTGGATCCAACGATGTCTCCCGTCAGCAGTCTGTTGTCACATTACAGCATTTTTACCAGCTGCTGGAGATCCAGAAGAGCAGTGGAATGTCTGTCTTCATCTCCGGCCCGATTCCCACAGTTTCTCGTGGAGATGAAAGTTTCAGCCGTCTCCTCTCTCTCCACACCTGGCTTCAGTCTGCCTGCAGGTCCCTCAATATTGGCTATATCGACAACTTTAATCTGTTTTGGAAGCGTTTTTCCTTTTTTAGGCGAGATGGTGTTCACCCAAACCGACTTGGCTCACGCATGCTGACCGCTAACATCAGGTACGCTGTGCAGTCCTATAGATGTATATCTATGGTGGACTCCTCTACACAGACATGACTGTTTACATCCGAGTCATCTACACCTTCTGCAGCCTTCGGTCTCACCACCACTCCAAACGCCGTTGCCCCCTACAGTCCACCACATATTCAACCATCATCTATGTCTCTTCCCAGAGTCTCTGTCCCCACAGTTTCCTCCTCGGCTCTCAAACCAGAACATTTTCCTATTCCAGTCCATTTATCAACCCGCTGCCCTAATCACTCTGATCAGAGAGCCCGGAAACTCAACAGGTGNTAAAGCAAATAGAAAGATCGCTGACCTTAAGGAAGATGTTCGACGTCTGTCAAATGAATTAGAAAGGAGAGAATTTCTGCTGTCAGATCTTACCAGTCGTTTCCCTAAACTGTCCAAAGTGATTATTAATCAACATGAACAGACATCCAGAGACACTCTGCTCCAGGACACTATTGCCTGGGACCCCTTATCACGGCCAACATCCAGCCCCACTCCAGACCCGACTTCATCTTGGTCAGAGGTTGTGGTACGTGGCCGAAAGAGGTCCCCTCCTGTTGTTTCCAGCACCTCACCTGACTTCAACCTGTCTAACCGCTTCTCTGCACTGGCAGAGGAAGAATCAGCTGTCATCTCTGAGCCCCTTCCTCCCATTCAATCACCACAGCCTGTGGAGGGAGGTGAGGAGGACAGAGGAGCAGCAGGTGGAGCAGCAGCCGTGTGTCTGGAGCCTGTAGTTCGTAAGAAGCAGCCTCCACCATCTCTCCCCCCCCGGACCTCAACTTCTACTCCCCGACGCAAAACACTGAAGGAAGCTGTGCGTCGACACTCCGCTGGCTCAGGAGCAGAGCCCCTCCAGCTCCAGCCCTCCAGTTCCTCGGCCCCGCAGGATCACAAACCCAGAACCCTCTTCGCCTCGTCCACTGTTCTCCCCAACCACTCTGCTGGTTGGTGACTCAATAATCAGGAACGTCCGCTTCTTCAACGTCATCACAAAGTGTTTTCCATCGGCCACCGTTCAAGATATTCTGGAGAAACTTCCAAGTCTGCTGTGCTCCGTCCCGACTTCAGTCAGAAGAGTGATCATTCATGTTGGATCCAACGATGTCTCCCGTCAGCAGTCTGTTGTCACATTACAGCATTTTTACCAGCTGCTGGAGATCCAGAAGAGCAGTGGAATGTCTGTCTTCATCTCCGGCCCGATTCCCACAGTTTCTCGTGGAGATGAAAGTTTCAGCCGTCTCCTCTCTCTCCACACCTGGCTTCAGTCTGCCTGCAGGTCCCTCAATATTGGCTATATCGACAACTTTAATCTGTTTTGGAAGCGTTTTTCCTTTTTTAGGCGAGATGGTGTTCACCCAAACCGACTTGACTCACGCATGCTGACCGCTAACATCAGGTACGCTGTGCAGTCCTATAGATGTATATCTATGGTTGACTCCTCTACACAGACATGACTGTTTACATCCGAGTCATCTACACCTTCTGCAGCCTTCGGTCTCACCACCACTCCAAACGCCGTTGCCCCCTACGGTCCACCACATATTCAACCATCATCTATGTCTCTTCCCAGAGTCTCTGTCCCCACAGTTTCCTCCTCGGCTCTCAAACCAGAACATTTTCCTATTCCAGTTCATTTATCAACCCGCTGCCCTAATCAGTCTGATCAGAGAGCCCGGAAACTCAACAGGTGCTTACGACCCGTCCATCTCCAAGTAACTAAGAAGAAAAATGACCTGCATCCTTCAGTTCAGTGTGCCCTGTTAAATGCCCGATCCATTTCTAACAAATCCTTTATCTTAAATGACCTTTTCACCCAGCAGGGCCTAGACTTCTTTTTTCTAGTTGAAACATGGGAACAAGATGGTAACTTTGTCCATTCTAATGAAATCTGTCCTCCAGGTTGCTCTGTGTTTACCACACCACGCCCCTCACGCCGTGGTGGAGGTCTGGCTGTGGTCTTTAAGGACAAACACGCCTGTAGTCTAATCAACAGTGGCTGTTTCACTACTTTTGAATGTCAGATCATCAAAGTAGGGTTACAAGAAGTATTTTACTGTGTTTTAATTTACCGACCTCCTGGACCAGCTGGCTCTTTTCTCTCTGAATTTTCAGATTTCTTATCATCCATAATTAAGCTGGAAAAGGTTTTAATTCTGGGTGACTTTAACTTTCACATTGATAACCCTGAGTGTAACACAGCAGCTGATTTCTTATCCATCACTGATTCTTTTAACTTTGTACAGCATGTATCAGGACCAACCCATAATATGGGTCACACTCTGGATCTAGTCTTCTCTCTGGGTCTAAACATCAATCAGCTACATGTTGAAGAGGTTCATGTGAGTGACCACAGCTGTGTTTTCTTTAAGATTCAGTCTAACGTTGATCCTGTCCCTCACAAACTGAGTTCATCATTAATCAGTCAGCAGTTGATGGTTTTTCTGTAATGTTTGATAGAAACTTAGTTCATGGTGAAGATGCAAACTCCTTCATCCAGTCATTTAATCAGCAGTGTTCTACTATCTTAGATAAAGTAGCTCCAGTTAAACAAACAGTGGTATCTCATAGAAGGAACAGTCCCTGATGAATGAACATATTTATAATCTCAGAAGGACATGCCGTAAAGCTGAGAGGCTTTGGAAATCAACAAGAATGGAAATTCACCGACTGTACCTTAAGGAATTGATAACATCTTTAAATGAAATGGTTAAAAACTCCAGAGCTGTTTACTTCTCTCAACTAATTTCCTCAAATAAAAACTCCAAAGTTCTGTTTGACACGATCAATCAGATAGTTTCACCTAAAACGCCCCAAATCCCTGTGTTCTCAAGGTCTGATTGTAACAACTTCCTTTCATTCTTTGACAACAAAATTAGAAACATCAGGTCAGGTTTCTCACCCCCATCTGCCCCCTACTCTCCCATCCACCCTCCTCCTTCCCATACCTGGTCCTTCTTCACACCTGTTCATTTTCAGAACATCTGTCTCATTCTTAAAAACATGAAACCAACTTCAAGCCCAGTGATATTCTCCCAACCTCTTTGCTTCTTAAAGCTTTTGACCTAGTTGGCCCATGCATTGTTGATTTTATCAATCTATCCCTCCAAACCGGCTCCGTCCCCTCCATCTTTAAACACGCTGTTATTGAACCCATCCTTAAAAAACCCAGTCTGGACTCCTCTCAGCCAAATAACTACAGGCCCATTTCCAAACTGAGCTATATCTCTAAACTCTTAGAAAGAGTTGTGGCTGACCAGCTGGTCTCTTTTCTGGAACAACACAACATTTTTGATAAATTCCAATCTGGTTTCCGTAAAAAACATTCAACAGAAACAGCTTTACTCAAAGTATCCAGTGACATCATGATGGCAGCAGACTCCGGGGAGTTTACAGTCTTAGTTTTGTTGGACCTTTCTGCAGCTTTTGACACTGTTGATCACAGCACCTTAATGAACAGACTCCGTGACTTGGTGGGATCTCTGGAACAGTTTTAGACTGGTTCAGATCGTACCTCTCAAACAGAAGTTTCAGTGTCCATATAAACAACATCATGTCAGATACTACAGATCTGTTCTGTGGGGTACCCCAAGGCTCTGTTCTGGGTCCACTCCTGTTTTTACTATATATCCATCCTCTTGGACAGATCATTAGTAGATGTCACAATGTCTCCTACCACCTTTATGCAGATGACATTCAGCTGTACTGCTCCTTCAAGGACTCAGAGTTCTACAAACTGTCTGAACTACTGGAGTGTCTGTCAGCTANGAGGTTCATGTGAGTGACCACAGCTGTGTTTTCTTTAAGATTCAGTCTAACGTTGATCCTGTCCCTCACAAACTGAGTTCATCATTAATCAGTCAGCAGTTGATGGTTTTTCTGTAATGTTTGATAGAAACTTAGTTCATGGTGAAGATGCAAACTCCTTCATCCAGTCATTTAATCAGCAGTGTTCTACTATCTTAGATAAAGTAGCTCCAGTTAAACAAACAGCGGTATCTCATAGAAGGAACAGTCCCTGATGAATGAACATATTTATAATCTCAGAAGGACATGCCGTAAAGCTGAGAGGCTTTGGAAATCAACAAAAATGGAAATTCACCGACTGTACCTTAAGGAATTGATAACATCTTTAAATGAAATGGTTAAAAACTCCAGAGCTGTTTACTTCTCTCAACTAATTTCCTCAAATAAAAACTCCAAAGTTCTGTTTGACACGATCAATCAGATAGTTTCACCTAAAACGCCCCAAATCCCTGTGTTCTCAAGGTCTGATTGGAACAACTTCCTTTCATTCTTTGAGAATAAAATTAGAAACATCAGGTCAGGTTTCTCACCCCCATCTGCCCCCTACTCTCCCATCCACCCTCCTCCTTCCCATACCTGGTCCTTCTTCACACCTGTTCATTTTCAGAACATCTGTCTCATTCTTAAAAACATGAAACAATCTTCAAGCCCAGTTGATATTCTCCCAACCTCTTTGCTCCTTAAAGCTTTTGACCTAGTTGGCCCATGCATTGTTGATTTTGTTAATCTCGTCTCGTCTTCTTCCGCTTATCCGGGTCCGGGTCGCGGGGGCAGCATCCCAATTAGGGAGCTCCAGACGGTCTTCTCCCCAGCCACTTCTACCAGCTCCTCCGGCAGGATCCCAAGGCGCTCCAGGGCCAAACCAGAGATATATTTTCTCCAGCGTGTCCTGGGTCGACCCGGGGGCCTCCTGCCGGCAGGACATGCCTGAAACACCTCCCTGGGGAGGCATCCAGGGGGCATCCTAACAAGATGCCCGAACCACCTCAACTGGCTCCTTTCGACATGGAGGAGCAGCGGTTCTACTCCGAGTCTCTCCCGGATGTCCGAGCTCCTCACCCTATCCCTAAGGCTGAGCCCGGCCACCCTGCGGAGAAAACTCATTTCAGCCGCTTGTATCCGCGATCTCGTTCTTTCGGTCATTACCCAAAGCTCATGACCAGGTGAGGATTGGGAGGTAGATCGACCGGTAAATCGAGAGCCTTGCTTTCCGGCTCAGCTCCTTCTTCACCACAACAGACCGGTTCAGCGTCCGCATCACTGCAGACGCTGCCCCAATCCGCCCTGTCAATCTCCCGCTCCCTCCTTCCCTCACTCGTGAACAAGACCCCGAGATACTTGAACTCCTCCACTTGAGGCAGGATCTTTCTCCCGACCTGGAGTTGGCAAGCCACCTTTTTCCGGTCAAGAACCATGGCCTCAGACTTGGAGGTGCTGATCCTCATCCCAGCCGCTTCACACTCGGCTGTGAACCTCCCCAGCAAGAGCTGTAGGTCAGAGCCTGATGAAGCTAGGAGGACCACATCATCTGCAAAAAGCAGAGACGAGATTCTCCTGTCACCAAACTCAACACCCTCCACACCACGGCTGCTCCTAGAAATCCTGTCCATAAAGGTTATGAACAGGACCAGTGACAAAGGGCAGCCCTGGCGGAGTCCAACCCTCACTGGGAACAGGTCCGACTTACTGCCGGCTATGCGGACCAAACTCACACTCCTCTGGTACAGGGACTGAATGGCCCTTAACAAAAGACCATCCACCCCGTACTCCTGGAGCGCCCCCCACAGGGTGTCCCTGGGGACACGGTCATAAGCCTTCTCCAAATCCACAAAACACATGTGGATTGGTTGGGCAAACTCCCATGACTCCTCCATCACCCTAGCGAGGGTAAAGAGCTGGTCCACAGTTCCACGACCAGGACGAAAACCACATTGCTCCTCTTCTATCTGAGGTTCAACTATCGACCGGACCCTCCTCTCCAGTACCCTGGAGTAGACCTTCCCAGGGAGGCTGAGGAGTGTGATCCCCCTAAGATTTTATCAATCTGTCCCTCCAAACTGGCTCCGTCCCCTCCATCTTTAAACACGCTGTTATTGAACCCATCCTTAAAAAACCCAGTCTGGACTCCTCTCAGCCAAATAACTACAGGCTCATTTCCAAACTGAGCTATATCTCTAAACTTTTAGAAAGAGTTGTGGCTGATCAGCTGGTCTCTTTTCTGGAACAACACAACATTTTTGATAAATTCCAATCTGGTTTCCGTAAAAAACATTCAACAGAAACAGCTTTACTCAAAGTATCCAGTGACATCATGATGGCAGCAGACTCCGGGGAGTTTACAGTCTTAGTTTTGTTGGACCTTTCTGCAGCTTTTGACACTGTTGATCACAGCACCTTAATGAACAGACTCCGTGACTTGGTGGGATCTCTGGAACAGTTTTAGACTGGTTCAGATCGTACCTCTCAAACAGAAGTTTCAGTGTCCATATAAACAACATCATGTCAGATACTACAGATCTGTTCTGTGGGGTACCCCAAGGCTCTGTTCTGGGTCCACTCCTGTTTTTACTATATATCCATCCTCTTGGACAGATCATTAGTAGATGTCACAATGTCTCCTACCACCTTTATGCAGATGACATTCAGCTGTACTGCTCCTTCAAGGACTCAGAGTTCTACAAACTGTCTGAACTACTGGAGTGTCTGTCAGCTACTAACTGGTTAGAAAATCACTTCCTTCAGTTAAACCCTGAAAAGACTGAATGTCTGATTGTTGCCCCTGATAGGATGGTCCCTCTGATCAGTCAACATATTGGACATTTAAGTTCTGCTGTAAAGTCTAACATGAGGAATCTGGGTATTATTTTCGACCAATCAATGTCTCTTGAAGGTCACTCAAAACAGCTGGTCAGAAACGGTTTTTATCATCTGAGAAATATTTCCAAACTGAGAAAGTTGGTGTCAAAACCTGAACTGGAAATGGTTCTTCATGCTTTGATCTCCTCCCGTCTAGATGACTGTAACACACTTTTCACATGTTTGAACCAAAAAGCCCTTTATGGCCTTCAGCTGGTCCAGAACTCTGCAGCGAGGCTCCTCACTGGAGCAAACAGGAAAGATCGCATCACTCCTATTCTGAGGTCTCTGCACTGGTTACCTGTTAAATGTAGAGTTCATTTTAAAATCCTGACTCTAACTTTCAGGGCCCTACATGGTCAAGCTCCTCTTTATGTTACTGAACTGATAAAGACCTACGCTCCAACCCGAGTCCTCAGGTCCACAGACCAGAATCTCCTAACAGTTCCAAGGACCAGATTTAAAAGTCGAGGTGATCGCTCCTTCCAGTCTGTTGCACCGCGACTTTGGAATGACCTTCCTTTAGTTTGACGCTGTATAGACAGTCTGGACTCCTTTAAAAAGCAGCTGAAGACCCAATTATTCAAAACTGCTTTTAAATGACTATTTTGTGTTCTCTTGTTGTTGTTTAATTGATTTTGATTTGTAATGATATTTTGTTTGTTTTATTAATTTTATTTGTTTTATCATGTTTGATTCTGTTTTCTGTGAAGCACTTTGTGATTTTTTCTGTGAAAGGTGCTATATAAATAAACTTTACTTACTACTTACTTACTTACGTGAGATGGATGAGGTTCTGAGGGAGAATGCGTGTGTAAATCGAGCCAGCGACGCAAGCCCTCACCTGTAGAGGGTCTGCTCGCTGAAAGCACCTGCTGGGTCTGGAAATGGACCTGGCTGCCTCTGGACTGGCCGTCTGGCATCTAAATCCTCAGTGGACCTGGAACTTTGAGCTGGACTGGACCTCTGGAACCGCTAGCGATCTGAGCTGCTTCCTTCCGCTTTGACCAAAAAGCCTGCGCCCTCCGCTGGAAAAACTAGGGCGCGATAATAAGACGACCCCGCCTTTTCAAATTATTTTCAATGAAAAAAACCTCGTCTTATATTCGGGCAAATACGGTATTTGAAACATATTTTCTCACACAAGGATGGACCGGCAGCTGCAGCATGACCTTCAACATTCAGACATTATAAATTAATATCATCCATTAAATAATTCTGTATCAAACAGCTGTTTTTACAGCTGTAATGGTTGGAAGTCTTTAAAATCCAGCCACGTTACAATGGCTGAAATGTGTCTGAAGTTTTACTTTGTGGTTTTTACCACCTTTACTGTTTAGTCTGAACAACAATGGTTAAACTAAGTGAATTTTTCTTCTCAAGTTCTGCAGCTCAGACAGAGCAGGATACGAGACTCTTTACAGCTCAAAGTCTAGAAAATGATCAGCAACCAGTCAAAAAATGAGCTGTTGGTGACAGTGTTAGCATGTTCTGTGGGCTCAGATTACAATGCATTTTGGTGTGTCTGCCAATGTAATGAACAACATATATTCACTAATGTTATTGTACCATGTGATGAGTTTCTAGGGCCCGAGATAAAGAATGATTGGTAAATGTCCTGTATTTATAGAGTGCTTTCTAGAGTGTTCTACACTCCCCAAAGCGCTATACAACACAAACAGTCATTCACACATTCACACGCTGATGGCCGTTAGCTTCGCTTTTAGCCACAGCTGCCCTGGAGCAGACTGTCTGGCGCCTATGGCCCCTCCTCACCACCACCAGTAGACAAGCTGGCTGAAGTGCCTTGCCCAAGGACACAATGACAATGTAGCTGGAGCTGGGATCGAACCGGCAACCCTCTGGTTACCAGACTGGCCACTGTACTGAACTATACATAGGGCTGGGTACCGTTAAATATTTTTCGATACTACTACTTTAACGATACCTGGTTTTTGATACCGGTACCTTAACGATACTATTTTTGGTACCTATATGTATAATTCTTAGAGAAAATAACAAAGTACTAAAAGTATTTTTTTTTAAATTATACCAAAAACACCGTTTCATGGCATATTTATGCTTTCATTATTATTATTTATTTATTCATCTCTTACCTCGGGAACTTTCTGTGATGCTGTCCCCTCACACACCTTCTGTGTTTTTGTTGAAGCAGCAGAGGCCTAATAGCATGCTAGTAGGTACCATTCACTTACAGTGTTTTACGCTAAGCTAATGCTAAAGGAGTATCGCCAGAGACGAATATCCGCCTGCCGGATCAGTAAAACGGCTGGGCTGGTTACAAATAGTTTTTGCCCACTTATCTAACTCTGAGGAATATGGCAATAGACAAAAAATAGCTTACAGATGGAGTATCCCTTTAAGAGTTTGTAGTCTGAGTTCCTAAACGTGATAGGTCTTCTATTAATTGAGGGTCCTGGTTTTGGAATAGAGACTATTACACCATGTCTCATGGTAGGTGGGAGAACACTAGTTTCAATTTCCTGAAAAACTTGGTGAAGAAGTTCTCTAATATCCTTCCAAAAGTGTCTATAAAAGTTTCCTGTTAGTCCATCAGAACCTGGAGCTTTATTAGGGGAAAGACGATTAATAACTGCATCAGGTTCAGACACTGTGATCTGACCATCACATAACTGTTTATAATTGTCATCTATTTTAGGAGTATATTGATTAATAATTTCAAAGGATTCACAGTCTTTGTTGGAAAATTTGGACATTTAAAATTGTGTATAGAATTTACAAATTTCTGAGGATATAGCTTTTTCATCAGTTGTTTCTAATGATCAAGGATTTAATACCATTTCTTTCTTGTCTTCTTCTCTCAAGATTGCAAAAATATGCTGAGGTCTTCTCTCCTTCCTCTATCCATTTGGCCCGACATCTAATAAATGCTCCTTGGGCTTTGTGAGAATAAATTTCATCTAATTGAGGTTCAAAGAGTGTCAGAAAACTTAAAAGAAACTCAAAGAATGAAAGAACTGTTGTGAATCAGATTTATTATTACACTGCATCAAATAAGGAGTTTAAACTGGTCTAGTGCTAGTTTAAGTACTCTGCCAACAAGCATTCAGAAAATGTTTGAGAAAAGAACTAGTGGTTACATGTTGAAAGAAACTGATGTGTTTATAAAACCAAGATTTAGAATAAAAATTAAGGAATGGAGTATGTCTGTAAATGGTGTTAAATTATGGAATAATCTTAATAGGGAAACAAAAAAATCAATGTAATTTAATATATTCAAAAAATGTACCAAAATGGATGTATTAAGTAATTATGAAAAAGTACATTAAACCAATGATCATGATCAAATCTGGAAATAAGGACAAGACAGGGTTCATAATGAATCGAAGTGTTTGAAATTTGTATAGAATCTTTTTTGTTAAGTGGGGGCAGAAATTATAAGATTTTTTTCTTCATTCTGCTCCTTTTTTGTTCAAATATGATTTTTTGTTATGTATATCTTATTGTTTATTTTTTTGTTTTATTTGTTTTTATTTGAATAAAATAAACTTTGACTAAAAAAAAACCTGTTAATGGGAATTCCAGATCCCAAGACACACAAGGTTTGAAAGTGTTTATTGCAGTAAAGATTTAACTGATTTATAATTTCTAATTCTCTCCTATCCATTTAAATTTTCCATTCCGTACTAAAAGAAATGGCATACTTAAGAATTTGGTATTTTAGGAATTCCCATTTCTTACCCGGGGTCATACGTTCTTTAGAAGATTTAATATCGTTAATTAGGAGTCTGACATTTTGGCAAAATTGTATCATTTTTAAGCAGACTTGAGTTAAATTTCCAACATTTGTTTGATTGGGTTTTGATTTTAGATTTAATTTCTATATCTATAATACCATGGTCAGTTAAGGGGGCCACGGAAATAGAAGAACTAATATCATCATTCAGTAACGTATTTGAGATAAGCCAGTGGTCAATACTAGATTTCAAATTATAATTAGGACTAGCCCAAGAGTATTGAGTTTGATCTGGATTAAGGTGTCTCCATGCATCAACCAAACCTAGTTCATTGCAAAAATGATTAAAAACAGTATTATGGTGAGCTGAGAGGTACTTTGAAGGAAACCTGTCATGGAAGTCATCTTTAACCAGGTTGAGATCTCCTCCTATCATTATGTTTTCAGTTGAATGAGTCATTTTATAATTGCTCTAAATGTAAATTTATCTCTTCTAAAAGCCTTTTACTTTCATATTATGGTTATTGTAACCATAGATATTTAGCTAAATTAATTTTAAGTTGTCGATGTTTACAATAAGAATCAACCAATGACCATGAACATCCGCCAAGTGTGAAATAACATGCCCTGAGAAGTTTTTTAGGAGAATAGCGACCCCTGCTGATCTTGGAGTGCTATGACTGAAATAAGCTTTGTCTCCCTACTGCTGAGTCCAAAATGAAACATCATCTTTCTTTGAGTGTGTTTCTTGTAGAAAAATAAAGTGTGCTTTTTTCCCTTTACAAAATAAAAATATACTTTTTCTTTTTGTCAAGTCTCTTAGACCCCTTGCATTTACAGAAATAAGAGAAATGTCCTCTTTAAGAATGAACATCAAATGTTTATCAAAATAAATGGAAATAAAACAAAAATAACAAAGTAACTCTTAAATGAGTACCTGAACAAGATATTAGGGGAGCAAACCCCTGAAACCTTACTAAAACCTGGAGCATGTTAAATGTAGAACTAGCTGTATTACGGTATCACTCTCTGACCGTTGATGTGGCCATAAGGACCCCTGAACATAGTTTTTAGACCCTCTTTCCTCACTTTTTCCACCTTGGGCCAGACAGCCTTCCTTGCCTCTCTTCTCTCTCTTCTTTGGAGAGATCTTCTGCAAAGCGGAGGTTGAGATCCTTGCAGATGTGGTGTCGTTTTGTCACTCTCCAGAGTTCATCCCTGTGGATTCATCCCACAAGCTGCATGATGATTGGTCGATGATTGTTGGTGATGCTTCCAAGACAATATACTGAGTCTATAATAAAGTTAATGTTGTCTTTCCAGTGTGGTACAATTTTGAGAAGGAGGTCAACAACGAGAGCTCTGGTGTTTTCATCTTTTTCCTCTTTCAGACCGATCAGCCTCAAGTTCCAACTTCCTTTATATCGCTCCATCTCTTCCGTCTTCTTCTCCAAGGCTGCCGTCCTGTTTTCCAGCTGCACCTTTTGCTCTTTCCACTTCTTCACCTCCATCTCTAGCTTCTTGTTTTCATCCTTGCATTCCATTATTTCTTCTGCATTGAAATCCACTGCCTTAGCAATGTTAGCAATGGCTAACATGTTTCATTGCAAGTCATTCTTGAAGTCAGTCATCATCACTTGAAGAGATTTAATTTCGGTAAAAATGGCTGCATTGGTAACCGGCTGCGTCTCCGGTTGTGAGTTGGATTCATCAGATTGAGTTACATTTTCTGTTGGCTTGATCTTTTTTTTTGTACCTTTAGCGTCAGTCTCCACGTCCATCGTGCTGCAGTAGTCATGCAGGAACAAAGAACTGGTCTTAGCTTTAGCCTTGGCCATGCATGCAATAATAGCTCAATAATGGCCAATATCCGTACTTGCTTCAGTTTGTTGTGCATTATGGGTCTTCTGTGTTCAATAGAGCGACTGTTCCATTCAGGATTACTAATTTAACAAGTGTATTTCAGGGTTTGCTCCAGATAGCTCCTACTGCACCTCCGAGCTCTTCACCATCAGGCTGTCGTCCCTGGACCAGTGGTTTAGGAGAGGGGAGGGGCTGTGTCACTCAGCCTGTGTACGTGCATGAGCAGCAAACAAGCTCTTCTCCTTCGCACACAGCAGAGTGGGGAGGAAAGACATGGAGCGGCATTCATTTATAGGGACATTTTATTGTAAAAGTACCAAAATTTAGTACCGAAAAAAAAAAAAGGTTTTCGGTCTGTACTAAAGAAGTTTTGAGTTTCGGTACCCAGCCCTAGCTATACGCCACCCCATGAACGAAAAAAAACTGTTAGAATTTCAAAGACCATTATGAAATGGCCGACTCACATTATAGTTCCCCATGTAGTGAATGAGTGTAGTGATTGGCTGCTAGTTGGTGGCTGTTTTCACCGTCTTTGTTCCAGTGGATCAACTAGATCTAGTCATCAAACTGGATGTGTTAGGTATGAAAACGGTTGAAGTTTTTAGAATGCTGCGACAGGTTTTCTACTCTTAAATTATGTTTAAAAAATCACAATATATAGTCTTGTATCGCAGTATATCGCAATATATTGTATCGTCTGCCCTGTAGCACGATACATATCGTATCACCAGATTCTTGCCAATACACACCCCTTGTCTTTTGTAATGGAAGAAGAAACAAAAGACAAAACCAGAGAAAACGCACTAGAGGAAACCTGGATCAGTTTACATAACATCTCATTAGCTTTATACACATGACTGGTTTGTTTCTGGTTACACCAGGATTCACTGCAGCAGTGAGACCAGAAAGATACAACATCCTGAATCATCCTCATTGTACATAGAAAATGTGTTTACTTGGCTCTGCTTGGTGAAACTTGTAACAATAAAAAAACCGAGTCTGCTTTAAGATTAAATGAAGTCCATTTGATCAAAGTCAACTCCTTATAAAACCTCCGGTCCCGTCCCGTCTCGTCCTGGTCCCCACCAATGTCATGAGCAAATCTACGCCATTGGACTCACGTAACCTTTGACCCTTGTCTCAAAACCTGCTGGCTGTTCCGCTCATTGGACTAAAAACTAAAGGGGACAGGGCCTTTCAGGCTTTGGCTCCTAGACTGTGAAACAGTTTGACTCTGAATCTGTTTTTCTGACTCTTGTTCATCCAGCCTTTTCCTCAATGAATTTGTTGATACATTTGATCTTGTTTCTACTTTTGTCTTTACTATAGTTTTATATCATACTGATATTTATACTGTTTTGTCCTGATGTTGTACTGCACTTTATGATGTCTTCTATATCTGTGAAAGGTGTTCTATAAATATTTGTTACTTTTACTTACTCTACGTACCTGAGACTTGAGCAGTTTGTAACAACAACAAAAAGAAGCATGAAACAGAGTCACAAACATCTTGGCTGACACTGAGCCTCTTGTTCTTCTGTCCACAGCCTGAGTCGATACACGTCTCTCCTGTGGACAGTCAGACGAACGTCGCTGAACCAGAGAGGTCCACAGGTGAAGAATGTCCCACAGAAGCTCAGGACAAACGCCATGATCACAGTCCAAAAAAAAAGACACCAGAACATACCAAACATGACTCAGATGAAGACACAGAGGAGCGGAAACACGACTACAAAACAGCCTTTGTAAAATCCTTGTAGAGCGAGGCGTTAGGAAACCATTGATGTTAGCTTTTCTATTTTCACATTTGGACAGAGTGAAGCTCAGAGCTCGATGGATATTATTGTGAAAGAACAAGGTCTCTGGGCTGAACTATCGTGTGGTCTTAAACAGTGTTAAAATGGCAAACGTACCTGTTTTTATTTAGGCTGAACCTTTTACAGTCATTGTTTCTGCCTTGAATTGTATGAGATGGAACAGGATTACACACAGCATGATTCATGTAGATGTCAGACTTTTGTAACTTCTTTTTGAAAACTAATAAAAAGAAGTAAGGGTTGTGATGTTTGCTGATACAACTCTGAATGAAGTTATTATTGGGATTGGGATTCAAATCAAACCAAAAAACTATTCTAATAAAGATGTTTTACATTTTTAATTATTTATCTGGTGGAGCAGCTGTAACGCCCCACCTGGGACAGTAAAGCTGTAAGGCTTGTTCCTATACTGCTATACTGCCAGACAGGATGGGGGAGGAAAAAAGTATCTTAAATACTTTTCTCCCTAAACTTTAATACCAAAGTGTTGTTATGAAGACGGATGTTCCTGTGTTCAGCATTTGTTTAGTGCAGAGGAAAGAACTAAGAACAAAACGATAGATGCTTTTGTATTCAGCTCTCTGCCATAAGACTCATGCATTGTTGAAGTGTAAAGACTCGATACAAACGAGTGAATTGAAGAGCAGTGATCCAGACTCAGTTCATCATTCTTCCCTCACCCTCAGGTGTCACTTTACCTTTAGTCATTAAGGACAACAACGTCCACGTCCAAAAAAAATGCCACAAAAACAATAGATTCATATTTTTTCTGCATGAATTTCTGAACTTCAGTCCTGCTCAAAACTATCTAATTATCTTAAGGATTTTAACCCTTTAAATGCCAGTTTGATCACTTGAAGTCGCTGCTATCATTTAGTTTACATAAAACTAATTTTGGGTGGCTGGGGAGTTTTTCCAGTCTCAGTCTGACATGTGTCAAGAAAAATCCCAAATACATATTGACTTTGCTGTATTATTAGTTTTTGTGTAGGAGCAGATTTCAACTTGACTAATCACTGAGGGTAAAAACATCCCATTAACCTCCATTATAACCACAGTGTTTAATCCCACAGCAGTTACAAAATATAAACATGAATTCTGTGATGTGAGGGTTTCATTTTTGAGAAAACTAGTAAAGTTAGTCATTTTTACTGTTTAACACTAAAACCAGCCTTTTTCACAAACAATCCATACACAAAAACATTTGTCATTTCTTTAGATCTTCTGCTTGTTTTATTGAACTTATAAAGTAAAATGACTAAATACAGAATATCTCTGACAACCCCATTATTTCAGTAAAACAAGACAAGGTCTGGAACAGATGGCTAGAGGCTCATTCTTTATCCAGGTTGTACCACCTCCCTTGCAGCAGTTCTAATGTGTGATGATCACTGGTTTTCTATTCTGATCGTCGGTGACAGGGAGAGGTCAGATGGTGAAGTGGGTGGGGCTGTTACTGAGAATTGAATGGATTCTCTCCTCTGTGTCCAGTTGTTCTCCACATGTGGAGCCAGCCTGCCTTCCTGATCAGTTAATTCATCCTGTCCACATCTGCTGTGCAGGCTTCCCCCCACCCCCACCACCCCCAGAACACTAAACCAAATATCTGGACACCACAGCCTGCAGATGTTGAAGGATCCCTGTCATTCTAAGAGATGACTTTGTCCCTTTGTGTCTGTGTCTCCATGTAAGCAGTCCAGTCCAGCTTGTTGTCCAGCTGTACTCCCAGGAACCTGTGGCTTTACATCATCTTCTTTGAATGCCACAGAAACTGGTTTAGACCTCTTCCACCTGAAATCCACAGCCATCTCCTTAGTCTTAACCTGTTTAATCCCACATTTTTCCCTGCAAAATAAATGCATTCATTTCAATCCTTAGACCACCCTAACACATAATATTTTCATTTCATGTTGGTTATGTGTGTGAAAATGAAGGTTTTATACTCTGCAACAATTGTTGCCGATGGGACACCACATAGTCAAAATGTACACATTCTTTCATTTGACCTTTTTATAAAACATAAAAATAACAGTAACATTCATAATAAAACAAGACATGTTTAGAGGTGTGTTCAGAACTATTTTTAGATTCATAAGGATACCATGGCACTGTATATACTACATGGAACCAACGATGACAACAATGACTATTTCATAGTTTTGTAAAACAAACCATAGTGTCAAAAGTCTTAGAAGTTAAAAACATAAACTAACATCAGTTCAGAAAATAAAATGATTCCACATAGCTTAGATAATTCATGTAATAATTTGACCATTTACCATAATAATTACTGTCTAATTACACCATAACAGTACAGTATTGTTCAGCAAAACACACATCAGTGAAGGTAAAAAAGAAAGAAAGAAAAAAATATAGGTATATACAGTACTTGATTGACCTATATATATATATTTATATATATATATATATATTTATATATATATATATATATATATATATATATATATATATATATATATATATATATATATATATATATATATATATATATATATATATATATATATGCGTGTGTGTGTGTGTGTGTAAGTTTTGCAAGCAGAATGAAGTAGACTTTGTGTGTAGTGTTGTGCAAACCTGTGGAGGTGTTTTGCTCATTAGAGTAAACTGTTTGAAATTTGTGTGGAACTTTTAATTTTAGTGGGTAAACGATCATAAAAAACTATACATTAGTTTGATCTAAAATACTGTTCAACACTGAAGAGATTGAACCACAGCAACAAGAGCTTAAAGTGGATTCTGTATTGGATGAGGAGCCAGTGGAGCTGCAGTTTTTAGTACCATAGGAGACAAGTTGCACCATCCTGTGTACGCCTTTAGATGGTGGAGGAAGGACTGGTCTAGACCTTTATAGAAAGAGCTGCAATACTCCGGCATGTTGGAATGAAAGCTTGAAGGAGTTTATCAAAGTCGTTGGGAAAGAAGTGAGTTTTTACTTTGGCTCAAATTCTCAGCAGAAAAAAACTTGTTTGAACAACTGAACTGATTTGTTTGTATTACAGACAGTAATAGTATTAAAATAACAGATGATCATTTCTCCATAACAATGGATGTGAATGTTACCACTACAAGTTGTGGCTTTTTAAATCCAGCTGTTGTATTTGATTTGAAAAGTAAATTTATAGTCAGGAAACACAACACCAGTGTGACACGACTGATGATTCTATTAGCTTTAAATTCATCATGTAAAATGATTTAGACTCTATTGGTCCTTTTTAAGACACATGATAAAAAGGGTAAACCCACTATAATGACGCTACAGCTGTCTCATGACTGTAGCATCGCTGTTGGAAGGAAAACAGATGAACTGTTTCTAAATACTGTAGATATTCAGGGTTCACTGTCCTTTTTCACGTCAGCAGTTATCACAGTAAAACACCATTATTTATCTGGTTTGGTAACTTCTTACTATAATAATCCTTATGTTTGACTTAAGGCCTCAGTCATTTGCCCTTAGTAGTCAGTATTTTTTAATACTCTCAACAGTTCCTCTCATGTTTTACCAGTAAAATGGATGTGGCCCATTCTGGAATTGCTCCTACTCTGAATACTCACCTTCTGATGTTGACATTGATGTTTTGGTCCCTTTCTTATGATCTATCGTTAATATAGGGAGGCCCTCATTATTCAAACAGGCAGTGGTGAGACCTGTTCTGAAGAAAGCATGTTTAGATCTAGGAGTGTTGGCCAACCATCATCAAATTTCATTATTGATATTTTTAGCAAAAATTTTAGAAAGTATTATTTTTAATCAGTCAATTATCTGAACAGTAATAATTTATTTGAATGTATCATGATATCTTGCTCATTGTTGACTCTGGAGCTGCAGTTCTGGTCCTACCGCTCTTTGCTCAAGTGAGTATTTTCAATGTTTACCAAGTAAATCAGCTTCACATTGTGTTATTTGTTTATAACTAATAAAAAGTTACTTCCCAACACTTTCACACAATTTTTTCCTTTAATAATAAATTTAACCTGTGTCCAACCCATAGTAGTCGTCTCGTGCAACTCTGTGATTCAGAAGATGGATGAATATATACAGACTTTTAATTGTGAGACTAAATAAATCAAGTCAAGTCCATTTTTATTTTGAAACTTATAATTATGAACTTGCAAAAGTTCATTATGACATTTAGTGTCATATTTTTAGAATCCTAATGAGTCTCAAACTTTTCAAAATCATATGGGTTTGAAACTATTCAGTCATATATTTTAAAGCCATAATGACTTTCACAGCTTATTTATAACTTTTACAGTTTTGACATGACTGAATTCTCCTGACATTACTTTAACATGTTTGAATGATTTTTTAGTTTTTATTTATTTATGATCCCAAATGTAATGGAAGGTCTTTTAAAACAACATTAATTAGATTTCAGTCATCAGTATAGAAATGTAAACACAGCCAGACTATCTATCCGTCACGTGACCCCGCCTCATCACTCCCTCTCCTCAGCCACCCACCGTCTCCCTCCGCACCCCGGAGATAACCACCGCGGTCTGTGAGCCTTTAAGAGCCGCTCACCCTGCTCCCCTCGGAGGTCTACTCCATCGCCGCTCCGTGAGACCGAGAAAACAGAAACTAAAACCGCGGAAATGTCCGCCAGCTCGGCTTTTAACGACGAGAAAGGAGGCTCGTCCAGCGTCGGAGAGGCTGAGTATGCCTACGATCCCGTGAGCGGGAAGATTTTCTCCTCCGACTACAATCGGTACGTAGCCTCATCTTCCTGATACGGTTTAATGTCAGTGTTTCGGCGGCTTATGGTGGATGGTGACTGCGGCTTTCTCCGTGTTAAACAGCATATTTAACGGCAGAGCTCGAATTGTCTTGTTTTTAAAAAAGAGGAGGGAGTTTGCTGTGTTTGAGGCCTGTTAGTCAGAGAGAACGGAGTCCGTGACTCTGACCGTGATTTAAGCCGTCCGGGCGGTAGCTAGCAGCGGAAGCAGGGAGGTCCGGGTGGTCTGAGTTAGCCCGGTGGAACCTGGAAGGCCCGAACCCGGAGAGATGATGAGAGGCCTCGGCTGCTGCTTTCAGCACCACCCTGCTGGACAGCGGCAGCAGCTGACCTACATGATCTACATGAACTAGATGTTCAGAGAGCTGCTTACAGCGGGTCCCCTCTGTTCAGGACACCTCACATCACAGGACAAGTTTAGACTTTATTTCATTCATTCATTGCATTTATGAAATACACAATCAACCAATTAACGTTTCGCACAGATTTAACAAGAACTCAATGACAGCAGTTGTTTGTGTCAAACACTTTCATCGACACACACAACCGACCTCTGACCAGCCGGCTCCTCTCCGAGCTCCTCATCCTATCTCTACAGCTGAGCACGGCCATGAGCAGGAAACGTATTTTGTCCCCTTGTATTTTCGTGACACTTGTAACACAAAGCTCATGACCATATATGAGGACTGGAACTTAAACTCTAGCTTTCTTGCTCAGCTCCTTCTTCACTACAACAGACTGGTTAAGCTTCCTCATCACCACAGATGCTGCCCTGATCTCCTCTCAGGCTCTCTCCTTCCCTCACTCATGAACAAGACCCCTGAGATACTTAAAATCCTCCACTTGGACCTCTCCCTCAACCCGGAGTTGGTAAGCCACCCTTCTTTGGTCAGGAACCAAGATCTCAGATATGCAGGTGCTGATCTTAATCACAGCCTCTTCATACTCAACTGTGAACCTCCCCAGCAAAAGCTGAAGGTCATAGCTTGATAAAGCTAGGAGGACCACATCATCTGCAAAAGCCAGAGCTGAGATCTTCCTGCAGTAAACTCAACACCCTCCACACCACAGCTGATCCTAGAAATCCTGTCCATAAAGGTTATGAACAGAACCGGTGACAAAGGGCAGCCCTGGAGGAGTCCAACCCTCACCTGGAACAGCTCTGACTCGTGCTCATCTGGTACAGAGACTGAATGGCCATTTGCAAAGCATTTACACAGTAAAAAAACCACTGTGTAGCTGGGTCTACTCATAAAACAAGTCAAACATCCTACACTCTTAACCCGAATAAGTTGACTTTACTCGCAAATCGCGTGGAAACCCGTTGCCTTATACCACTTTAGTTTTTACACAAGCTTAAACTAAACCTGTTTAGTTTAACTAACAGGGAAGATTAACTTTTTACAAAAGGAAAGAGGTATTTGGGGCCACTTGCGTTTATACCTCAGTACAACGTAGTGGAATTTGTTCTTTTCATTTAACCCATCCCTGAGTGAGCAGAGGGAAGCCTTTGGTACCCAGGAGGCAGTTGGAGGTTCAGCATTTTGTCCAAGGATACATCGACACATGGCCAGGTCAGGGTTTGAACCCACACTCTCTGACATGGGAGGCGATTGCTCTTTCCACTGCGCCACAGTCTCTATTTACACAAGCTCAACTAAATATGCTGAGTTGTATTAACATAGAACCTGAAATCTAGTATTTATATTTTTTAGTGTGCACCCTAAATTATTAAATATAACAAGCTATTACTTGTTATTGGTACTTACAGTTCATTACAATTAGTGTATTTTCCTCTAATAAAATTATTTTTATGAATAAAATATTCTAGTGATTGCTGGGAATTTACTTCCTGCTTCATTTCCCAGGGTGCTTAGCGGCAGATGTAACTTTTGTTGCACCATGAGTGAGGAGGCTGTGTGTTTCATTGACCTGCCTGTGTTGTGTTATTAAAGTTTGTTCTACTGTTCAACTCTGGTCTTGTCACCAAGTGCTACAATATTATAGAAAACACTGTTATAATTAAACTGGATAAGAAAAAAACCCAAACATCTTCAAATATTCCAATTATTTTATTTTCAAGAAAAAAAGCAAAACACAGCCAATCTTCTCTCAGCTCATCATTAGGTGAACATCAACAGCCCTCTGAGCATCTGTGTCCGGATTGCAGTTGGGTCAGTAGTCTTTTGGGAATTAAGCAGAAAAAAAAATTAGATGGGTAAAATAAAAAATTAAAAAAAAAAACTGGTCATCCACAAGAAACTGAATCACACAAATAGACTGGCACTATGATGTTTTTACAAAACCTGTAAAGAACAATGCTAAGCACAGCTGCAGAGTGCTGATAGACCGTCTTCTGTCTGCTCTTCCTGCCAATCAGTGATGCACCTGTTGCACACGGCCTTGTGACAGCCAGGGAAGTTTAGAATTAGACCCCTCCTCTTTTTTATAAAACTAAACACACCAAGTTATCTCTACTAATCCGGATTAGTGCACCTAACATTTCAGCTAAATAGTACAATCAACTAATGTTGTTTAGTGATGATAGCAGGTTTTTACAAAACAGAACAGTAATCCATCACTCAGAAGTTTAACTAGAAACAAAATCCGGGTTTACAGTGTATACTATACAATCTTATATTACAATTTTTAATCAACTTGAGATATTTGGGTCATTTTTAAGTTCTGTCAGTTATTCATACCGTACCATACCCATTAGTGATGTCACTCAATGTAGGGGGAGTCTCTAGAAACAGGAAGTTGTCCTCTGACTGGTGCAATACTCATGGCTAGTCAGATCAGGAGAGACACACTCTCATGCTTACCTAAAGACAATTTAGATTTAAATAATAACTAGAATGTCAAAGTACAGTTCCCTGACTGGCTTGTTTGGTGTAAAAGGTTAACCCATACAGAACTTATTTTAAAGCTAGCTTGAACAGCTACCCTGAGCCATTAGGTAGAAGTTTGTCTTGAAGCATGATAAGGTCATATTAAAGTTTAATGACTGTCCAGGATGGACTTATAAATGAAATACAATCACAAACTTAGTTAGTTTTAACACTAATTATTTTTATTCCAGCACCACAATAAAATTAGAGTTAAGATTTATTTTGTCATTCCAGACGTGTGTCACTAATCAAAGAGTGAATTAAGGTTCTGAGGTCGTGTTAAACAGCCCAAATTCCCCCAAAACAACAATAGAAGGAAAATGGAAACAGAACAAGTCAGAAACATATAACGTTTTAAAAAGACAAGTACGTTACAAGGTATTAATGTATAACAAGGCAAGAATAAGATAAAAATGACAGTAGAAAAGATGAAATAATAAGAATGAAAAAGAAACTGCATGTGTAATGTTGTAGAAAGACATTTGAAATTCATCATCACCAGACAAATGTATTTAGCTGCTGTAGCTTGTGAATCAATGCAGAATGACACCAACAGAGTGAATATCTGACACTTTATGGAGGGATGACATCACTGTAACAGATGCAACGTGGTTCTAAAACAGGTTGATGTTCCAGGACCAAAACCAGCATGGTGATTACAGATCATGGTTTTCACACAAGTGTAATCATGAAAAACGTTGTGCACTCAAAAATTAAGTAAAAGGTCTGGGTAAATAAAGATGGTAGGATAAAACCAGGTCATGAATCCCATTTAGCATCAGTCAAATGAAGCAGTTTCTATTCATGTTGCTATATAAAACAAACCTGCTGCCTTTAGGATATTAGTTCACCACCATAATACTGTCTAACTAATCCAGCTGTTCTCTGAACTACGGACCTTACCTTAATAACCAGTCATTTTGATTATTTTACACATTATATAATATTACTTAAAGTTTTTGGATTTAATCTGAAATCATATAATATCTAATTTAACTGCTGTTATTTGGTGTTGGAACATTACAACAGAATTTTCCTGAAAATTGTCAAATGAATTATTTCCCCCCCTCATTTAGTTAAGTGGAGTTTTACCTGAAAGGCCTTGTTCCAGGTGTTATTTGGCCATTTACTGCAGGTTGATAGATGGTTTCAGAGTCCTGAGTTGTTTTTCATGTTTCCTCTATCATCAGTCAGCTTGGCAACAAGGAAAACCTGTTTTCTGTCTAAATCACCACCAGAGGGAGCTGCTGCATTGATGCTTGAATTTGTGTCTATATACATTATATTGTGTGTGTGTGTGTGTGTGTGTGTGTGTGTGTGTGTGTGTGTGTGTGTGTGTGTGTGTGTGTGTGTTGGCTCTCACCTCCTCTATTTGACTTCAGTCTAATCGATAGAATAAATGGCGTTGTTGTGTTTGTAGAAGTTGATATTCCAAAAAGGGTTCAAATGAAGGCAACTGGACTTCTTTGGTTCTTTGAAGATGTTTTGCTTCTCATCCAAGGAGCTTTGTCAGTTCTAACTGGAATGTGGGCGAGTCAAGCTAGGCTACATTTAAACTCTTTTTGAATTACCATGATGACCTGGGTGACTGAGAACCTTCACCAGCATAGATGTTATCTTTGTGTTGAAGGTGGTTTGACTAGTTTTTCTGTAAATACCACCAGCATGACCCTAAATGTTGACTCCTTTGAAATGTTGGGTTTGAAACATCTTTTGAACTTGACTTTTGTGATCATAAAAGGCTGCTAAACATCCTTAGAGTTTTAAGAAGCTTAATTGCTTGATTTAATCTTTAGATAATTTGTGATGGATATTAATTGATCAAAACCCTGAAATTATATTGAAACATACGATTTTATTACATAGCAATTAATAATAATAATAGCAATAGTGATTCAGTCTAATTTTAGTGAATCAAACATCAAAGCTGCTTCCTTCATACATCAAACATTACACATTCTGTCACTGACTCCACTTGCAGCCTTCTCTTTTCTTTTTTTAATTATGTAGATTTTTGGACCTAAATTAAAATTCTGCTGTTAAAGTGAATATTTAGACACCTCATGAACATTAGCATTAATAGCACAGCAGCTGTAGTCATCAATTTCAGTATAGATTTTCCACGAGGCATGTTTCACCTACCTAATTAGGATTAAAGAATCTAAATGTTGTCATTTGATCAGTAGGGGGCAGTGTCAGCTGCATTACAGATAAACACTAAAGAGGATGATATATGACATAAAATCAATAAAAAGTCAAACATTTATTTTATTCAAGTGTGAAACATAATTATTAGTCATGTTAGTGAAAGGAAAAAGGAATTTGTTCTGTTAGGAAGCAAATGAATCTGCAGCTTATTTTGTCATTTTTATTTATGTGGTTTTATTAAAAGTAATAAAAGGAAACACAATAAAGCAAATATCACAAAAAGAAACCAAAAGGTACAGCAGGGATATTAGCTTTGTATACCTACCTTTTTTTTTTTTACACAATCAGATTTCTAAAATGAGAATATAATTACACTGATATTTACACCCAATTCAAGTCAACAGTTTCATCCACAAAAGCTACCAGTAAATTAATAAGTCAATGAATAATATTAAAATAAACAGACATAATTTCAATATGCCGTAAGTTTAAAGATTAAAATAACCTTTTATAATACAACTATTCAAAGTTTAATCAAAGGGTCATCATGGTTTTCTGAAGTGGCATCTATCAGGAATTTATCTACAGTAATGACCACACCCACTGGTGACTTCACTCAAAGTGGGCGAAGTTTCTAGAAAAGTAAATAGTCCTCAGACAAGAACAATACTCATGGCTAGTCAGATTTGTTTGGTTGAAATCATGTTAAAGTCTAAAAGGTTAATTACCAATAATATAGTGTTCTAACTGTAGAGGTTAAGTAACAGGTAATATACATAGTGTTCTAACTGTAGAGGTTTGCTAACAGATAATATAGAGTTCTAACTGTAGAGGTTAAGTAACAGGCAATATAGAGTTCTAACTGTAGAGATTAACAAACAGGTAATATAGTGTTCTAACTGTAGAGGTTAACTAACAGGTAATATAGCGTTGTAACTGTAGAGGTTAACTAACAGGTAATATAGTGTTCTAACTGTAGAGGTTAGCTAACAGGTAATATAGAGTTCTAACTGTAGAGGTTAAGTAACAGGCAATATAGAGTTCTAACTGTAGAGGTTTGCTAACAGGTAATATAGTGTTCTAACTGTAGAGGTTAGCTAACAGGTAATATAGAGTTCTAACTGTAGAGGTTAACTAACAGGTAATATAGAGTTCTAACTGTAGAGGTTAGCTAACAGGTAATATAGAGTTCTAACTGTAGAGGTTAACTAACAGGTAATATAGAGTTCTAACTGTAGAGGTTTGCTAACAGGTAATATAGTGTTCTAACTGTAGAGGTTAACTAACAGGTAATATAGAGTTCTAACTGTAGAGGTTAACTAACAGGTAATATAGTGTTCTAACTGTAGAGGTTAACTAACAGGTAATATAGCGTTCTAACTGTAGAGGTTAGCTAACAGGTAATATAGAGTTCTAACTGTAGAGGTTAAGTAACAGGCAATATAGAGTTCTAACTGTAGAGGTTAAGTAACAGGTAATATAGAGTTCTAACTGTAGAGGTTTGCTAACAGGTAATATAGTGTTCTAACTGTAGAGGTTAACTAACAGGTAATATAGTGTTCTAACTGTAGAGGTTAGCTAACAGGTAATATAGTGTTCTAACTGTAGAGTGTAGATGTTAACTTGCTCTTTTAAATACCTGAAACTTAGCTGATAATTTGTCACCAATCTGCAGCAGAGAGAGCGAGAGAGAGAGAGACGTCCTCATCACGACATCCAGAAGAAAGCTGAGTCATGTAAGATGAGAAAAAATAAAAAAGGAGTCCCTTCAGAGTATTAAACATGAATCAAGACACGACGGCTTCTAGACCAGATGAGCAGGAGGAGTATTTATCAGTCTGTCACATAGCAGCAAAGACTAGCAGATCAAAGGAGGTTGTGACAGACGGACGGCTGGCATGAATAGACTTTTATCAGTTTATGTGAACAAAGGTGACGAGCATCTGAGAGGGGAGGCAGCCAGTGTGTTTACACAGAGAGGCTGGTGCTGCAAGAGGAACCACATGAGCAGAGGGAGGAGCCCAGCAGTTGGATGTGATCAGACTCAGCAGCAACACAGGATAAAGCTCCAGGAGCTGCTGGGTTGGGTCGGTCCTGACAGCCTGCTGCTGTTGGAGCCTGCACGAAGTGGAATCTGGTGCCTCTCAGAGGAAATGTTCACATCGGATCTACTTAACCACAGACGAAGGAATATTTATAGGATCCGCTGATTTTGATTTTGTTCTGTGAGCGACAAGCAAAGAGCATCAACGGATTCATAGCAGAGATCTACATCTTTCCTCTGCTTCCCACGTGGCTCTGACTGGAAGTTTAAAGATGACCACCATGCAGAAGCTGCTGCAGCTGCCGGTGAACGCGGTGAACATCGTAAAGACTGTACAGAGTCAAGTCCAGGGACAGGAGGAGGACAAGAGCCCCGTGCTGAGCCCCGACAGTGGCCAGCATTCATGGTACAGTGCCCTGCAGCCTGACGAGCTGTGCCACCTCCGCTCCGGGGGCACAGGTGGAGGAGGAGGAGGAGGAGACCCAGAGGAGAGAGCCACGTTGGAGGAAGGCAGTGGAGGTGGCAGCTTCCAAACCCAGCCACTACGGTAGGATTGTCCTGTGTGAGGGAGTAAGGATCAATTACAACTGGAAGGCAGCGCTTAGCCACACGCGCCTTATAGGACCAAGGTTTAAAGAGTATTCTGAGTACTTCAGTTTTTACTTTAGTATCGCCAGATCAATACTGACTGATCCCCATTATTAAACAAATGTCATCAACTAATAATCCAGTCTTTAGTCTACAACTTATAAAAACAAGACTTAAATAATAATAAACCATTAAGTCCTGGAGCGCAGACCAGAATGACTCCAGGGCTGCTGCTACATCAGTCTTCCTTCTAACTTTAACCATCACTTTTATTTAAAACCTCTACAATTTAATAAATCACTTTAGAACTGCTCAACTTTAGTCCTGATCAACTTTAGTCCTTTGATTAGGAGTTTGATTTAATGCTGTTATTTAATATTTATTATGAGGAAACAAAGACAAAAACAGATTTATTTTCCATCAAACTAATTTAGTCTGGCTGGGGGAGAATGGTTTAAATTAGTCTGGGATGTTGAGGATTTGGTGAAACTGATGAAAACTAATGAAATATTAGATGAATTATTTGGAGTTTTTCTTGAAGAAAGAAAATCCTCCTATATTTTTAAAATAAAAAAATCAATCAGTTCTCTTTTTCTTTATAAAAAACAATAATGATATGAATAATCAAACTTAACATTTAAAGGGTTGAAACCCAGATGATTGACAGGTTGGTTGTTTTGAGCAGAGCTGAAGTTGTTTAACAGATCAGTGCAGAAAAAAAGCAGATAGACATAGATTTGTTTGTAAAGTTTTAAAGCAGTTTTTGAAAGTGGACATTTTTGTCCTTAATGACTTAAGAGGGGAGCATTTTTTTCCACAGTGTTTTATTGATCTATTGAAATTTAAATTTCAAATCCTACTAAGGGAGATGTTTGTTGTGTCTGAGCTAACACAGTCAACATGGTGGGCAGATGGAGAGGAAACAGATGGATACAAATGTTCAGGAGGACTTCTGAGTTTTAACCAAAACGTTTGGCCTAGATTGAGTAGAGTTCAGCATCTTTTGATTAGACAAAAATTTAAAAATGACTGTCCATTAGTTTTGTCCTTTCCCAACAAAATTCAGTTCTGTTCAGCTGAACTAGTTATGTTGATTCCAGGAGACGTCTGGTTGTTTTCTACAGTCACCCTTTCATGATCAAACGTAGGAGCTGACCTGTATCTGTCACAGTAGGAAAACAAGAATCTTCAGCTTATGTAAATCACCTGCTTCTGAATACATCCTGTAACTCCTCCATTTTTCACTGAGCTCTGAAGCTTATGAATTCCCTTCTCTGTCGTCCCCTTGTCATGTTTGGTTCTCGGTAAGCAAACTGACACCACGTCTGAAGTCGTATCCTTCCATAGCGGTTTAGTTTCTGAGATACTTTCCAGCAGGTGAGTTCTGGTGATCTCCTGGCTCTGGTGCTGGGTAACTTGAGCAGCTGTGTGCTCCGTTGTTCCACTGCAGGTTAAATAATTCACAGCTGTTGTAAATTCAGCTGTTGTTCTGCAGGATGGGACAAAATCAAGTGAAATGAGAGAGCCAGAGATGGTGTAGAATTTCTGAGGATTAGTTTTCCTGTGGTTGTAAGATACGTGAAGTAATTCAAGAACTGACATTTAAGTTAAATACTATTAACTGATCGTTTTCTGACTGATTGTTTGGCCTTTTTAAACTGAAACTAATGATTTTTATTTCGGCTTGTATTTAAATCAGACATGTCCAAAGTGCAATGGCCCCCAGAATGATGTAGTGTGGACCTCAGCTGCATTTCAAGAATGATAGAAGTCAGTCCCCCAGCAGGCCATGAATGCAGAAACACTTTTTAACATTTCTCTGTTCAGGCCTGACAACAATAAAGCAGGCCTTGGTCACATGATCTTAGAGACCTGCTAGGGAGATACACATGTTAAAGTATCTTGATATATGCCAGTGCTCGATTATCAGAGCCCTGACGTTAGAACCAGAACACTAGAACCCTGTAGTGGATGGAGAACCAATGGAGCTGGATGAGTAGTGGTGACATGACAGAACTACAGTAATGTCTGACAGCAGAGTTCTGTACGGACGCTCTACTGATGCTTTGTTTAGGCAGGTGAATAGTGAGTTACAGTAATCTAACTGTGAAGAAACAAAAGCATCAGACAGCAAATACTTCCAGTTCAGCCTGAGAGACAATATTACTTAGCAATATTTAATTAATGATAAAAACATGAACGAACGTGACCATGGAGTAGAACCAGAGTCAAAGGGCACCCAAGGTTCCTGATAGAAGACATGACATAAGAGGCTAAAGGACCAAGAGTTTCCATTATTAACGCTCTGTTTTTCAGGAGCAGAAACTAATATTTCAGTTTTATTTTTATTTAGCTGGAGAACATTTTTTGCCATCCAGCTTTTTTACAGTGAATTAGCACTTAAGTACGTATTACATGCAGATGGATACCTCATGAGGCTTAAAAAAGGTGTGTCATCTGTGATAGGGAATATCTTTAAAAGTGCTCAAAATGTGCTGAAGAGGGAGCATGTAAACCAGAAACAGTAAGGACCCCAAGACAGAACCCTGTAGTTATGCTGCTGCTGCAGCAGGATGTACTGTAGTATGGTAATGAATCAGCTGTTTAGTAGGGGTGTGTATTGACAAGAATCTGGCGATACGATATGCATCACGATACAGGGGCAATGATATATTGCAATATATCACAATACTACAAGCAACATGATATATATATATATATATATATATATATATATATATATATATATATATAATAATAATAATAATAATTATTATTATTATTATTTTAAGTGATGAAATCCTGTTGCAGCTGAACAGAAAAGTTAGCCTCTTCAGTTCCACTGAGCTGAATCAATTCACTTTATGCTGAAATGAGCCTTAAATGCTACATTGCCATGGTAACTAGCCACATGTGCTTACAAATGTGTCATGTTGCCTAAGTATTTGACTCTGCCTTTGCAGATTTTACAAATTGCATAACTCCTGTCACAGTTTTTATTACATTTTTTTGTTTTGAAACCAAAATGTGTCACACATTAGCTTTGAAAGTAGCTGTATCCTCTCCTCTTCATTCATCGGATAGCTGTGTGGCGTTAACATTTACCTTTTACCTGTTTACATTTAGAAACATTTACCACTCATTATCACCAGATCTTGATGTTTCATGGAGCGGAGGGCTGCTGAGGACTAATGACTGCAACCAACAAGTGATTGGAGGTTGAATTCAACACAAAAATGAACTACCAAGTGACCACCACACTAATTTAGAAACATAAACTAGGGCACTCCCACAACCCCTTCAGAAAGCCCTGATGTTCGGCATGATTGTGTGAGACTCATTCTCAGGACCTGGAAAGCCCCCCCCCCCTCTTTTTAGGGTCTGGCTACGCGAGATGATTGCCTGCTTGTATGTCAAAGAGGTTTGTTATCAATTGGCTGATGCTAATTCTAAATTTATTGAAATTTGGGGCCCATTTTTTAGTCATATAAATAGGGAAAACGCATAACTCATTTGTTCTTCTCAAAATAATTGTTTTTTACATGAACATTATTTCTCTACCTGACCCTGTTGTCCTCCTGGACCTGTTCCCTGCTTCTCTGGACTCACTGTACTGATTTTTTTTTTTACATGAACCTGCTACCCTGCCTAATCTTATTTAGAAGATCATCTTTCTTTTTACTCTACTTTCTTCTGTAAACTGGCGAACCAGACTGACTGTGAAAATGGTTTACTGTCATCTCCTAACAGGAATACTGGCATGTTTTGTTCTTTTTGTGTGTGTTTGTCTTCTGGTTTTATAAACATTTGTTTCTTGTGTAATCAACAAAAATTCATAAATAAATGTTAAAAAAAAAGAAATATAAACTAGGTGGAGCAGCCAATATGGACAGTTGATTCTGGTCAAAGAATCAGGTAAACTAGAAGTAGCCTCAGCAGGTTTAATAACATCAAACATCAGACTCATTAAATGGAGAACAAACAGATGTGTAGTTGTGGCCTAGAAAGAAACATAAAAGACCTTTATGAGTAACAATAATGTATAACAGAAATACACTGCTAATCAAATAAAAGACAATCCACCGAACTGGAGTTAAATCAGGAATTCAAACGTGCATCAGCCAAAGCATTAGCACTTATAGTGTTAGCATTAGTGTTAGTACCACCGGCAAACACAGACAGTAAAACTATGCACTAAATACGCTAGGGAATGACAATAAATGTGACTGACTGACAGATAATTAAATGTACTAACTACATTTCTCATCTCTTATTACTTCTATGTCTGTCATGCAGCGCTAAATGGGAGACATGTCCGTCACAAAACAATGCATGGCTGGAACTCGAAACAAAACAGTTCCGCCCCGCAGAACTTTAGTTCCGCCCATGTAAATTATTAATTTTAAAAATCGACATTGTTCTTGAAAAATATCAATATAATATTGTGACATGAAATATTGTGATTTTTTTGTTTCAACTGAAGAATGTTTGAAAGTTATTACTTTGTCTTTACTGTAGATAAATAACTGACAGAACACTGCTTCAAAATGACACAAATATTTATAAAACTTGCTCACGCAAAAATGGGTCTGAAAGTTGCATAGGTTTTCAGACTTGGAGACCTGAACACACACGCACACGATGTGCGCACACACACGCACACACACACACACACACACACACACACACACACACACACACACACACACACACAAGACCAACTGTCACCCTCCACCTGCATCTCTGAACAGAATAAAAACGAGAATTTGAATGAAAATATGTCACACTTAGGAGTTAAAGCACAGTCTGTTCATGTCTTAAAATGATATAGCTGCCCTTATTGGTGCATTATTGTGGTCAGTTGTGTAGTTATTTTAATTAGTGAGACATATGAATACTGCATTCAGAGACACTCGTGCGTAATGGATGCTGCACAGCGCTCCAGACTCTGGACGAGGAGAGTTATTAGAGTTCTCCAGATGAAGACTGGCTGATCAGCTGATTTATTCTGTAGATCAGTCTGGATTTATGAACTGAACTGGGCCCAGTGTCAGATCAACTCAACCATCAGAACCACGCGATCTTCTGCAGCTTAATTAAACTCTGGTTCTCCGAACCGTGACGCTCAGTGGAGGATGAAACGGTCAAGGAACAATTACAATATTATTTAAAAGGAATGAAATAATGCTGCTGAAAATGTCATTATTATTATTAAAATTAATAAGTGATGGTAAAAATTGATTATGACCCGATTTTTTTTTTACCATCAATCAAAATGACGAAAAACAAAAAAGTCTAGCATGACCTCTGATTTACTTCAATTCATGTTTTTGTTTTGCGTTGGTACAGAAATTGGTACCAAGAACTGTGGATTTTTACTGCTATCGGTACCGAGTACTGAAATTTTGTTACCGGGACAACACTACTATGGACAAACAAACACACACACACTGTTTGTTGTGTAATTTAAGCCCTTTAATCTTACTTATGATCTGAATCTTTAATTTATGACCGAACATTTGACCTGTCAGGGAGTACAGCTGAGACCTTGAACTGGTTTCATTATGACCACAAGTCTTTACAATAGAAAACGTGATATCTGTTTGAACCGTCCATCTGGTGCCTGCTGTACACCACTGAGAGCAGCGTAAATCAGAGCCACACTTCTTTGTTCACTAGGCTCTCGGGATTAGGTCCTCTGTGTCGATGAGGGTTCTGCAGGAAGGCAGGAAATCACTTAACTTCATTTTATTGCATCCTTTGTTGCCTTGGAAACTAGTTAGGGGGAAATGTTCAGATCCGCTGCTATCAGCTCACTCCACGCACCGCTAACCAAAAGCTCACTCTTCATTCCCACGTCTGCACATGACAACGAGGCAGACACTCAGGAGTCCTGTCAGCCGGCTCGGCTCACTGCAGGGAGGACGGCTCAGTTTAGACGTAAAGCAAGAAGTCAGGTTACATGGTGAGATGAATCACACAGAAAGACAACAAACACATCAGTGATCCAGGGTGGAGACTCAGTGGAGATGCCAGACTTTGACTGATTACACACTCTGTGTTCCAAACATCAACTCATTCACTCTATAGTGAGGCGGCCATTTTGTAGTGGTGTTTTAATTCTGTGTCTTTTCATTTCCTTTCTAGGGCCCTAGAAACTCATCACCTGGTCCAATAAAACTAGTGAACATGTGTTTTTCACTACATTGGTGGAAATAGACCATAATGCATTGCAACCTGAGAGTATGCTTATGCTAACACAGCTGATTTTCTGACTGGCTGCTGATCATTTTCTAGACTGAGCTGTAAAGTGACGAATCTATCGACCATCGGCGATTGGCTGAGCCCATCGTCGCCTGTTTCTCAAGAACGATTTATTTGTCCCCCTGTAAGTTTATTTCTTAATTATTAACTATGTTTGGTTGAAGTCAAAGGACGCAGCCCATATAAAAATAATAAATAATGCTCTTTTTAAATGTTACAAACTCCTTCTTTCTTCTCACGCTGTCTTTTGGGCTCAGTAGTCTCTCTCTCTCTCTCTCTCTGTGTGGCACAAATGAAAATATGTGAGAATATTTAAGGTTATGGCTTAAACGGAGGTGACGTGTCCAGACCAATAACTCGATCTAAGAGTACAGAAATAGCGCTGCAACCCACCAATAATATGTGCAGCCAAGGCGCTGTGCTGCTGTGCGTGGAGTGGACCTGTGTCCAGGGGACGGAGGTGTGTCTGGATCGACCAACGCGAGCCCCTAGCTCCAGGATGCATGATAGCAGTCCATGTGGATGCAACTGCCCTGGGTCTGGAAGTGGACTGGGCTGGAATGGCCTATATGGAAACTTTATTCTGGTCCAGGACAGGAGCGATCTGACCTGGCCTTCCTGTTCCAAGAAGAAACATTTTCCATCAGGTGAAAATATTTTGCTTCAACCCCTGAGCTAGCTATCTTACATAAACACGGTCTCGGAACTCTCATCCTCTCCCGTTGGCTATAATCCCTATGCTGCGCCACCCACAAATATGGGAACGCGCATTGCCACAATAAACAAAAGAGAGCAAAACACCAGTTGTAGAGACGCTATGCTAATGTTCACCCTGGGTTTTTCTCCTTCTACGTCTAAACATTTTTTTGTTTTTTGCTAGCTGAAAATTTGTTTTTCTTTATTGGGACTGTTGAATTTTATTATTTCCTAAAATTGAAGCGCTAACAGCCAGCTGTGTCTCTCCTTCTCTCACTTCTGGGATTTTCTGCTGAAAAATGTGCCAGTATGCATGAATGGATGATCCAAGTAAGTGCGGCGGTTCAGCGAGACAGACAACCAGATTGTCCAATAGTTGTCTGAACTGTGTGATTAGCTGAGGTTTTTAGACAACTGCGAGAGAACCAGCTTAATAATTTCATTTTTTTAAAACCGCCACAATATATTTATAGCTATACTATGTTAGAATGTTGTTAAGGGTCTTGAAAATATTTTTTAAAGCTAAATAGTTTTTCAAATTACACAGGGCATCTATAATGACTGACTTCCAACCATTACAGCTGTAAAAGCATCAGTTTGTTACAGAAATATTAAACAGCAGGTTCTGGATCAGATTCAGCACCGACTCGGGTACCGATGTGTTATGTCACAGTATCAAGTGCACAGCCAGTGATTGCTTACTGACAGTGTAGGGTGCTGCTAAGCAGCGCTCAGACACACACCCTGCAGCACTTGACACACCTTAATCGCCAGCCCCACGGCCATTTTCTGGTCCAAGTCCAGCCCTGATGAAGACTAATGACGGTGACTACATTTCCCATAATGCTTTCCCTCAGGTGAACCCTGACAGATTTATTTATGAGAAACCCAACTGAAAACTAGACAATCAATTATAAATCACACTGTGATCAAGAGGTGTCGGAAATCCAAAACACAGTATAGGCGACTGGTGAAGCTAATGTAATGAGTGAATTAAGCCTGAGTTCAAGAGCTTCAAGTGACACATTCAAATCCACTTCCTCCATAGAGAGAATACTAAATATAAAGTCATTAAAGTGTTGAAATTATTGGAGAAAAAAAATTTTTTTTTTTTAAAGTGAAATAAATCTTTGCTGCAGAAGATTAAAATATTTTTGAGAAGGTTCATCAGCTACTATAATATGATGAATAAAAGTCAGCTAAGTCACAATAGAATATTTGAAAATGCCAAAGATTCATATTTTCATGATTTAATTCAGGGTTCTTATGGGTGCTTGAAATCCTTGAAGATAATTAAATTTGATTAGGGCAGAAGCATAAGAACCCTGTAATAATGTTGCTGTCTTTATCTTAGTGTGTGGCTGTTTGCCTTTTCCACCCAGCAGGTTTGTAGAGACGTCACTGTTTATTACTGTTTGCTTGGCAGCAGGGTGCAGATGTCGGTTTAGATCCACTCAGACAAGGATCTCACCTCTGATGTGTGAGCCGCTACGTCTAATAGAAATGATGGATGAACATAAAGTATATGTTAACAGAACAGCTTTTGTATGTTTTACACACTGTTTTGTAGAACAGGCACAAACTAAAGGCAGACTTAATAGTAATGCATTGCTTAATTACTGTAAGTTGAACTATGTTTTCATTTATGGGCAAATGTATGTATTTTGTATGAGCTAAAGAAATGTATATGTCTATAGACTTAATGACATATTATTGACACCTAACCTTTGTGATCAGAGATCTCTTTTACTACTTGGCCAAGGTAGCAGCCATACAGAATTTGAAACATGATCCACCAAACAGATAAACAGCTATTCAAACAATATGGCCTCAAGGAAAACTTTGACATTTCACTCCTTTCTCTCTTATAATCAGTGAGTGGAATTCATGTTTGCAGTTGTTTGGTTGAGACAAACTAAACAAATGATCTCATGCTAAACTGTAGAGGTTAGCTAATATAGTGTTCTAACTCAGATCTGAATCGCCATGAGTATTGATTGATTCAGATTAACACTCAGCTGTTTTAGGTGACTGTAGTCAAACTGTTAAAGCACTTGGAGAAGGTTGTGAACGTCTTGATGAGAGTAAAGTGAAGGGAGGTAATATTGGTGTAACAGTCAACAATAAAACAACAATGAGATATTTTTCTTGTCAGATGGTTTTAGAGCGCTGCTGCTCTAGTTTGATTCTGACTGGCTTCATATTTCTAATAAAATCAGTTTGGCTGATGATAATTAAGATTCACAGCAACAGTTTTACCTATTTTTTAGTAAGAATCCTCTGTTGTTGGATAATTAAAAGATTATAACAACTTGATTTTGATCTTCAAATTTCCATCCATCCATCCATCTTCTGTAGCCGCTTAGTCCTCCACAGAGGGTCGCGGGGGAATCTTCAAATTTCTAATGAGGAAATTGGCTTTTTCTTGGTTCTATTAAACATGTCAAAAATCTGTGAAGACTCAGCTTTTCTCAGGAATTCTGCTTCTCTTTAGCTTTAATATGCTGCAGTTTCACAGGTTTTCATATATCCAAGCCAGATTTCCTACTTCAAAGCAAATGATTTCTGGGTCAGACTCTGCAGACTTGATACATTCTGATCTCTGAATGCAAAGTACAAAACACGCTTCAAGATCTTATTTGACACCTTTGGTATATGCCTGTGCTTTTTTTTTTTTGCTCAGCTTTATAAATAAACCAAATTGCAATGTGAATTAATTCTGAACGTCTTCTTTCCACAGACACGACGACTTAAAAGAGATGCTGGACAGCAACAAAGACTCCCTGAAGCTGGAGGCCATGAAGCGGATCGTGGCTGTGAGTATAAATGATGTTTACTTTGGGACTTTGCTGATCATCAGGTCTGGCTGCAGTGTGTGAGGGAAGGGCAAAGGCAAAGGGGTGGAGTATAGCTCAGTTGGGAGAGTGGCTGGTCTGGTAACCAGAGGGTCACCAGTTCAATCCCCAGCTCCGGCTGGGTTAGATTGTCATTGTGTTCTTGGGCAAGACACTTCACCCAACGTGAATGTTGGTGGTGGTCAGAAGGGCCAATGGTGCAGAATGGTAGCCTCTCCTCTGTCAGACTACCCCAGGGCAGCTGTGACTACAGACGTCTGTTGTAGTTTACCTCCACTGGTGTAAACCGGTTGAATGAATAATGGAGCTTCTGTCAAAGCACTTTGGGTGTCCTGAAAGGCGCTATATAAATCCATTATTATTAAAGACCTGAATGAAACAGAAACATCACAATGCAGTAGTTAAAATGCAGTAGTAGTATTCAGCAAAGTGTTATTATGGTTATTTATACGAGGATAGGAGAAGAAAGGAGTGACACGGAGAAAAGGCAACATGAGAAAGAGTAATGAACTGTAGCCTAGTGGTAGAGCAACTGCATTTCATATTGAAGACCTGGGTTCAAATCCCAGTCTGAGCATTCAACAAAACAAGAACCCCTGGACTTTCATGTTAATAGAACCTTTAGAGATAGATTTACTTAGAGAACTGCTGACATGTTTATTACCTATTTTACCAACTGTATATGCCTAATCTAATTAATTTTAACTCTCATCATAATAAAAAAACTAAATATTTTAGACCTTAAGATCCAAGTAGTCTTCTATGATAAATACAGCATCAAGAGAAGCAAACTGTGCAGTCAGCTGTTAAATATTCATGACCTGTGTCTGATTTCTCCTTTCAGAAGCTCCACTCTCTTTTCTCATTCATCATCCCTGCAGCAGCATAGACGAAAACAGATAAAAGCTTAAAATAGATGAAAATGAGATTTACTTTGTGCTCAAAACTGATTGAAACTCTTGAAAAGTCTAATTTTCTTCACAATTGTGTGTTTTCTCTGCAGATGATTGCTCGAGGAAAAAATGCATCGGATCTCTTCCCAGCTGTTGTTAAAAACGTGGCGTGTAAAAACATCGAGGTGAAAACACTGGCTGGCTCGCCAACAGGCGTAGATGTTACTTCATAATTAAACAAGAGGTTCTAGGACTGACAGCAGGGTTATTACACTGAACATCAGGACACCTTCTACACAGGAAGCTTCACATGTTCACTTCTTTATCTGATCTTTTATATTACAGGCTTGTGGTTTATGCTGGTTTGTGATGGGTTTTTGGAATGGGTACCTTTCACATTTGAATTGATCCGGTACTTAACGGTACCAATTTTCGATACATTTTGAGTATTTATTAATTGATTTAATCTCTTTTTAAATTAAATATATTTATTTCTCAATATATAATAATATGTAACAAATATGATAAATAACATACAACAGTTTGTATTTTATCATCGTAGTGTTGTACAAAATTCTTCAATATGAAAACCTTTAATCACAACTGCTGAGTGTTTTCTAGATGATGCAAAAATTCAAACCCAGCTCCTTGTCCTCCTAACTTTGTCCTCTGGAAATTTGGGCATACACGCATGCAACGACTGCAACACACACACACTTGTAGCACATCCGAAACACGCACCCAACATACGCTGGTGACGCATGTGCACCATACGTGAGTATACGTGATTCAGTTGCTGAAAAATCTACCAAACATGCAGGGTCATCAAATCTAAAATGTTTACAGCAGAGGGAGTCCCTGTTAATGCCTCACGTCTGGTTTCCGATCCAGTTAGCTGTTTATTGGAAGGGTGACAAAAATTAATCAAACATGCTTTTATCATAAGATGTCAATCATTTTCACATCTGAAATACTGGTTATATATAATCACAGACATGACTTTAACGTAGAAAATGGTCTTTAGAAGCAAACTAATAAAGATATTTACACATTTTTTAACCTCCTCATTCCAGGTAAAGAAGCTGGTTTATGTTTACTTGGTGCGTTATGCTGAAGAACAGCAGGATCTCGCTCTGCTCTCCATTTCCACGTTTCAGCGAGGCCTAAAGGTAAGCCTTACTTTTCTGTACGTAGTACTACCATGACAACATCTGTCTGTCAGCCCAAGTTGCAATGCCTTATGGTTGATTTATACCAATGTATGTTCACTACTGTTATTGAACCACCAGCTTGACTGGGTGGTCATTAAAAAAAAATCAATCAATCAACAATGAGTGAATGAAAGAAAAACAGTAAAATTTTCAAACACCACTCTAAAATGGCTGACCCATTATAGATTGAATGAGTGGACATTTCAAACTCAGCCCAAAATACTAGAACTCCTCCACTAGGCTGCATCACTCCCAACCCAGAAGAAACACTCCCCCTTTCTCCAGTTAAGAACCCGGGTGCTCATTTATAAAACTTGCTTACTCACAAAATGGGCCAAAAAGTTGCGTAGGTCACTTTTTACGCAAAATTTGGGATTTATAAAAGAAAACGTAACGGAAAAATGTGCGCAACTCTAAGCAAACTTTAGACCTTGCGTAAGCACATGTTGGAGACGTGAAACCTGTCAGAGCAGCTGGTGAGATGGAAAATGTTGAATTTATGACACAATTAAAGACTTGTAGACCCTCGCGCACACAGAACCAACAATCCGTCTCTAAAAAGAATAAAAATTTTAATCTGAATGAAAATATGTCGCATTTTCGAAAAATATCCCATTATGTTTATCCAGTCGTCTTCAGATTATATAACAAACTGCACTTATTGGTGCATTAATTATGATTTATGAGACTTAGGAATCCTGCAGGGACACTTGTGCGTAATGCGCTGGATGCGCTGCGCAGCTCAGCCAGCAGGCAGACTCCGGATGAATGGGAGAGAGTTTTTAGAGATTTCTAGACAATGACTGGACGATCGATCAGCTGATAGATTCATTAGAGCATCCTATGGATCAACTGGGTCCAGTATTAGATCAACAGAACCATCGGAACCAGTAAAACCCGGTGTCACCGGCCGTTCTCAGGTTTCAACCAGCGATTATTTTATCCAGCAGGTTGACTGTTTAATAGGATGAACAGCATGACGTGTCTTCCCCTTTGGATTAAATTAAATGTTGTCATTAAACGTTTCTTAGATCTTCACGATCTCTCTGTCAGTCTGACAGCAGACTTACTGCAACGAGACGTCTCTCGGAGCACTTCCGTGTTAGTGATCTGTCACATTTCACCTCCTAATAAAACATTTTCCCGTCCATCCACTTCACCACAAGCACCTCGAGTTTCAGCCTCTGTAAAATTACGCTTCCTAAACCTCTCTGTTGTGACGATTTACTGTTAAAAGCCAGAAACCCACCGGCTTATGCATATGCAATTATTCATGAGGTACTTTGCATTGACCGTATATGGTAGAATGTGGGTGTGTAGGAGGAGGGTTCTGACCCAAAAACAGCTGAGCGCAGTTCTAGGTCTGAGAGCGATTTATAAAGCAGAATTGCGTGGATCTGTGCGTCCACAGGGTTTTATAAATCGGAAATGGAATTTGCGTACCTGAAATTTTTTGGCTGAGCTTAAGCAAGTTTTAGTAAGGATTCTACGCAAAGTTTTATAAATGAGCACCCAGGACCGCAGGCTGGGAGGAGCTAACTATGCTGTGCAGAGATGGTGCTACAGTGACCAGATAACCCTAAATCAGTCATTATCCACACCTTCATCTGAAACTCGCTCTTCACCTGTCCTGACAAAACTTCCTTGGATTAGTTACAGGTGGTTCAGAATGTTGGTGCTAGGCTTCTGACTAAGTCCTCTAAATACACCCACATCACCGAGCTACTCTTCCAGCCTCACTGGTTGTCCACTGGTGGTGGAAGCTGAGTAGGTAGAGCAACCAGAGGGTTCCCGTTCGATTCCTAAAACCTTACTTCTGTACTGCTAGTGACAATTTTCAGTGTATTTTTGCTTCTCTTGTTATTCGATTGCAAAGCCCCTTGCAATCTATATTTTTGGGTTACTTAATGTGATCCTTGTTTGATAACAGGCTCCAATGACATCACGTTTGTCTGCAACAGACAGATTGAACTGTTCTCAGGATCTTCCCACCCAATATTACTGCAGCCAATCGAATTTCATACCAGCTCCCTCCTCCGGTTGAAAGGGACGATGACAGAGGGCCTCCAGCACAGGCGAGAGGTGCAGTGGTACCAAAGGCCTAGAGCAGGGGCCACCAACTGTTTTGTGTGGGTATTGATCCATACAAAGGGCTACCAGGTTGACAAAATATTTATCTTTAAACTAGAATAGATCAGAGTTAAACTAACTTCATGTACACTAAACATATTTTAATGATTTTTAAAGAAAATTGTAGTTTTTAAATCTATATTAATGCACTTGTGATTAGAAAAAGATGGCAGCAGCTTTTTATTTTATTTTATTATAGACTTGTGCTATTTGGAGAAAAGGCCTGTGGGCACCTTGTCTGGTTCCTGGGGGCACCAGGTTGGTGACCCCTTGGCCTAGCAACTGGTATCCTATGATGTGCAGCTACTCATAAAGTGACACACTCATGGGTCCTGTTCCACAGTTTTGTCACCAAACTCCACATGGCAGGTTGAAATTGCTGTCAGACCAACCGTAATTGTGTAGAAAGCCTTACCCTTCTCCAGCAAGTTCTGTAAAAAACAGAGTACGTCCACAACACAACACTGAAAAGGGATAATATGTCTCTCCTCACACCACACCTCCAACACAAAAGAGTAGAGGCATTTTGAATTGTGTCAGTGACCTCAGGAGGCAGGCCAGCAGCATTTAAATTACACCTCTCACTGGCTAGGCACAAAGTGCTGTGTGGTCTAGATGGTGATGATACATTTGCCCCCTCACCTGTGACAGAAGGTCCCTGTGAATGGGTAGGGCAGGGTTCGTCCCACAACATCTGAATCATTTCCACCAGGCACGTTTTGGATGGCCACCATAGGGCCACCAGCATCAAGATCAGGCCCTGCACTCTCACTTGTTTTAGAGTGGAGGAAATCAAACTGAGGAGGAAACACACATTGGCCATGAGTGAGCCCGTGCATCCACCCTAGAGATGCATCCACATCTGACAGGGAGGAAGAACAGAGGTCAGTGGGTATTCTCCCATGAGGCTACGAGATCTACCGTGTACCTCTTTGGGTTGGAAATTCCACTCCCCATACAACAGATTCCCTCTGGATAACAGCTCTGCTTTTCTGTTTATAATTCTGACTATGTGAGTTACGCAAACAAAGGAATGTAGTGCAGCACCAAATTATTTTTCTGGCCAGCTTGTGCAGCTGCAAGGAATGAGTCCCGCCAGAAGCTGGGGGCCAAGAAAATGCACAGCCCCGCTGAGCACCGTTGTTATTATCCGTCAGTTGTCAATAACTTGAGCCAAATAGTGGCAAAACAAAATCTATCAGTATGGTTAACACATGCAGCGCTGTAGGCTGCACAAATAGATGAAAGAACGACAGTAACCTAACATTTTACAGGTTTCCAGCTGATCAAATCACCAAAGTCAGAGGGTTCTAGTGGATAAACCACCAACATTGTGAAGTTAAATATCTGCCCCTCATGTCCAGACATGAACAAGTTATAGCCATCTAATGACTTGTATGCCTTTGTAACCAGGTTAAATTACAGTAGTTTCTTTTGATATGTGTTCTGTAATCAGAGCAGGCAGCCATTAATGTCCTGTTTACTGAGCTCGTCAGGTACGTCAAATGTATAAAAATGATTTATTTATTCATAAACTGTCCCTCCTGAGATCTGCCGTTTGTTCTTGTGTTGTGGGAGAGGACTAGGAGTCAGAGATGACGGCTCTTGTTTTGTGTTTCGGTTTACGGAGCTCGTCAGAAAAAATCTGTTCATCTCCAAAAACAAACTGTGCCACGGTAGTCCTTCAACCTTAACCCGCACAATGCAACGTAGATGCTCCCACCTATGGAACTTGCTATGGCTCACTTCAGAAATTCGAAAAAGAACTAAAAACTGACCTATTTAACCCCCGTTAATTCGTTTTACTTGTTTGTCCTATATGTTATGTTTCCTGCTTTGTTTTCTTTATCTGTAAAGCAGCTTGGAGTTATATAAAACGTGTGCATTATTAATTATTATCTGGAAGCTTTGTGCTAAACACCGTTAGCATCATCTCCACAAAGATGAGTTAGATGATCTAAAGTATCTAATCCATAGGTTTTATTTTGTTAGCTTAAATCGCAGAGATACAGCTCTGGATGACAGCTGGAGTTGGGCTTTCTGCCCTCCAGTGACTGTGCTTGTCCGCAAGTACTTGGATGAAAACAATAATATGCAAGGGGCCTATATAATATATACAGTATATAAGCTACAACAGTGGTGTTGTCCATTTTCACTGAAACATGATGTTTCTATACTGTAAGAAAGGCAGAAAGTGTTATAAAACTAGAAACACTACCAGTAGCTCCAGCACATTGATGTAAACCTGCTCCAAACTGCGTGACCAAACACCTTTGACGATTCTGTCCATCATAGTCACATCCCAACCTGTAAGGGATGCTTCTATCGTCATGATAACTCTGGACGTCGCCGCCCCAGTGTAGACCCCGCAGCAGGGATCAGTGGGTCTCTCCACAGCTGGAGAGTTGCCGCACACATGGTAGTTACTTTTTTTTGTTGTGGTAGAGAGAGGATGGTGGGAGCAAAGTCTTAACAACCTTACCCACTGCTGAAAACCTCTCATCATCAGAAGTTCCAGCTGTACTACAGAAATGACTGAAGCCATGAAACTGAGAAGACACAGGCAAAGAGAGATTTCCTTCCATGTGGGAGACTGGGGTTCAAACCCCAGCCTGGCCGTGTGTCTGGTGCAAGGTACTGAACCTCCCAACTGCTTTTTGGGTGCCACCAAAAATGGCTGCCCTCTGCTCCTCGGGGATGTGTCGAATGCAGAGAACAAATTCCACTATTTTGTACTGACGTATATATGTATATTCCCCTTCCCCTTATTCTCCCTGAGGTTTTTGGTTGGTCACAGGTCTTGTCCATGACATCAGCCTTCTGGGAGTTGCCTAGAATTGACAGGTTTAACCATTCCTCACCTAAGACCACCATCCCCATCAGGTGTAGCCTCACCAAATAGGCTACATCCTCTGACCTTTGACCTCTGTTGACCATCACAACAATAATCCATCTTTTTCCCAACAACTTGGAATACAATCACTCTTGGATTATATGTTAACCTGAATCAAGATCCCTACAGGTGTCCAACTGTCCACTTTCAGGTGTCCATCTCCCAGATGACCTTAACTGGACACTAGCTGGTCTAATAAAACACTCTCTTAAAGAAGTCTCTTCTGTAACACCAAATGACTGGTGTTCACACTGTAATCTCTTGTTTACAGAACATTCGCCTGTGTTCCTGCTCCAAGGACATCCACACACTCACACTCAAAGTGTTATAATGCTTCTCTGCTATGTCATGCATTTTCTACATTTATAATGTGAGTGTTTAACGGGCGGAAGTCATGTGACTTGGTAACTCCCTCACAGTCCCTTGTCCAATCAGAACCATTCACAACTCCACTAACTCAGTTCTGATTAGTACACTTAATATCTTCTGATTGGTTAAATTTAAGATAACTCGTCTCAAAACTAATACTCAGTTCCGGTACAAGTCAGTCTTGCCAGTCTTGTCTTGTCTGGTCTTGTCCAGTCCATATACAGTCTCAGTCTTGGTCTGAGCTACAGCCTGAATGCAGCCGGAGCTGCTATGCTGCTATCTTAGCCGAACCTTCATCAGCTTTGAACAAGGCCTTGAGAGACCTGCTGTGTCTCTCCCTCTCGTCTCTCCCTCACCACGGGACGGATCAGAAATGACTTCAGCATGCCTGCTGAAATGCCTCCCTTGCTGACCGGGACGTATCCACGGACTGTCCGGCGAGGTCCTCGGCGGCCACGCCTTCCAGGACCACCACTCCGAGTCTGGGGACTCCAGCCTCAGCTCGTGGAGAAACCAACGCCTGCCAGATCTAGGAGCGTCCACCTTTCAGTGAGCGAACACCACTTTCTGATCGAGAGGTTTGCTTTGATAAAGCTTAATTCTTCCAATTAAATTAAGCCAAAACTAAATTCCAGTCCAAACTCAAATTAGCCCTAAATTGACTCTTAAAGTCACAACTAGGTTAACTAAATTAACTAACTTCCCTAGTCATTAAAACATATGCTACGGTCCGTTAAAACTCACAATTAAAACTATCTTTAACATCCTCAACATGTTTAAGAATATTAATTGTGTTTACATCAAACTTTCAAACTGTCTTATCTGTCTGTGTTCTTAGGTTTTTCAAATTAAATGGTTGTTCAATCTTATCTGGTCTCAGTTCACGTTATTAATAAGGTATTTCAATTCACTGTACTCTTCCAAAGAACCTAGATACCTTCAATAAATATTAGCTATTATCAGGGTTAAATGACAGTTTATCACTTTTCATTATAAACCAAAAATAAGCTAATGTTATCTGAAGAGGGTGTAGTTAAAATAACTAATAGTTATTTCAAAACGCTACACAGGCGACCACAGCCCTGGACTGCTCCTCTTGAGGAGCACAGGATGAGATCGTTGACTAAACAAATTTCATCCCACAGAGCAGAGTACAGTAAGGACCACACCCACCCACAAATCTTGCTCTAAAAAGACATGCCGGAGTATTTAATGCTATATTATCTGTTAGTGAACCTCCCTAGCTTTAGCATGAAGCCATTTGGTTTGGTTCAACAGAAAATTCTGAATTAGAAAGTTACTGTACATCATGCAGCAGCAGCACAAATACCAAGAACTGAACAAACGGTCTCGTGTTAAACTGTAGCGGTTCACTAACATTCTCACTGTTGATGTTTACTGTCAGGGAGTAAAGCATTCTAACACATCAGTGGGACTTTTTAGAGCAAGTGTTTGTTAATATCTGAGAAACTGCAGTGAATTTGTCCCCAATCTGCACTGCTGATCTGACTAGCCATGAGTAGTGCTTCAGTCAGAGCACTGCTTTCTGTTTCTAGAGACTCTTCCCATTTTAAATGTCACAGGTGGGCATGGTCCTTACTGTGGATAAGTAACTGATAGAAGCCATTTCAAAATGACCCAAATACCCCTTTAGGACCATTACATAAGATGACTTGGAATTTTTAATATTGTTTCATATATACTGTAATCAATTGCAGAGGTCCCCAACCCCCGGTCCCCGGCCCGGTACCGGTCCACAGCTCATTTGGTACCGGGCCGTGAGAACAGCAGAATTTTAAAAATTAATTGATATATTGATCGCGCCTGAAAGATCCGGTCCGGACCGGTGCATTACTCACAGTATGGAGCCTGCAGCACTGTGATCACCTGCTGACAAACTGCAAAGTGAGCTGAGCTGCCCTCCTCCTCGCCTCCTGGGTGCAACAGTTCATCATCGATCTATAATCCATACGGATCTCTATGGTTCGAATGCACATGGGCCGCGGATCCGGCAGCGCTCGTGCGCTTCTAAATCGTCCAAACATTCTACTTGTGCTCTCTGAATCTGCTGACGATTCCCCTCTGAGAAAGGCATTGGTTCACTCTGTCAGACTAGTCATTTGAGTTGACCAGAACGAATGACAGATCATCTCTGATTTAGTCTCGTTTGCACGCGCGTGTGTGGAGCGGCTGAATCCTTCATCTCTGTCGCCTGCCAGACCATTCTCTCTCTCTCTGATGAAGCAACCAGACTCATCTATTTCTGTCTAAGATAACGTGTTGTAATAGACTTTTATAAGAGCTAATGAACGTTAATATTATAACTGCTGCTCCGTCAGGAGCCACAGAGCAGCGCCTCACCTGTTCCTGCTGCACCTGACAGCAGGGAGCGAACTGTCCGACAGACGATTGCTCTGTCTGTCAGAGGGGACAGCGGGTTACCCACGGGTCGGGTTAATACATTTACCTTCGGTTTGGGGCGGGTTCAAATCAGGGGTCACGTTATTGGAAAAAAGTTCCATCCGATCCATCCGTCCATTTTCCTCCGCTTATCCGAGGTTGGATGGAGAGGGCAACAGCCTGCCAGGCTTCCCTCTCCCAGCCACCTTGACCAGCTCCTCCGGGGGATCCTATCTCAAGGCGCTCACAGGTCAGTCAAGAAACATTTCCTTCCAGCCAAATTTTCCATTATTTTGTGTGTCTGTGCGTGCGTGTGTGTGTGCGTGCACACAGGACCACGCTGATAGTGAGAATGACTGCAATGTCTGCAGCTGTAAGGACAGGCTGAGAGACGTCCGTTTCTCGCTCTGCGACCGCTGTGGCCTTGTTGACCTGTGTACTATATGCTCCCACTATGTCATGCTTTTATTTTGAAGGGACTTCCTGATTGTGGTCGGATTGGTCCAGCAGTAGCCAATAGGAAGTATGGATGTGATTACATGATGTGTTTCACCTGTCCCCATAACAACCTTTTTGGTATATAAGTCTCCTGTATATAAACCAAATAAATGTTGAAAACAAAGTCGTTGGCTGATTGATTGTGAACTGTCAGAGTATTTCTTCCTCCGTCATCAAGAGTTAGCTCTGCTAACAGGCCTCATTTATAAAACTTATAAAATAAATATATATGTTTATAATTTATTATAATAGCCTATATTTTATATAAAATTTATAAAACAAAAAAAAAAAAAAAACGAGATGGAAAGGGAGTCACTTTCTCCGCAAACTTTAGGATTTATAAAAGAAAACGTGACCGAGAAATGTGGTAACTGTGCAAACTTTGAACTATGCATGAGCACATTTTGGAGACGGTCCAAAAAAAATAGAGACGGTCAGACTAAATAAAAGCGCATTCAGTCAATATTATAAGGTGTTTTAATGAGGCGGGTCTGGTCGGGCGAGTTGTAAAAATAGACGCAGAGACGCGGGGCGGTTTGGTGCGGGTCAGAAGTTTTCAAATGTGCAGGTCCTGCAGGTCGATAAAACCCTGTCCTCCATTAAATCTGTTTTTATATTATTCTAAATATTATTTAAGATTTGGATCGACATCTTGAATTAAATGTTTGTGTTCAATGAGCATTGAGCAGAAAAATGTTATTCTACAAAATAAATATATATAGAGCAAGGTTATTTGTCTTTTTCTTTCTGCTGATCCGAAAAATTATCCCCTGCAACACTATCCTGCAGCGCTGCAGGCAAAGGAGCGACTTGCTCCGCGGACTCACCCCCCACCCCCCCACCAGTCCGTGGACATATTACTCAGCATGCAATCGTTCCGTGGCGAGAAAAAGGTTGGGGACCACTGATCTATTGTATCTGATCCTACCTTCTTTAGTTTAACTTGTAAAGTTCTTGCCCTGTTTTTTTTTTTTTGCAGGATCCGAACCAGCTGATTAGAGCCAGCGCCCTTCGTGTTCTCTCCAGCATTCGAGTTACAATCATTGTACCGATAATGATGTTGGCTATCAAAGAAGCTGCTTCAGACATGTCTCCGTATGTCAGGAAGACGGCTGCACATGCTATCCCTAAACTATACAGGTGCAATTCTGCCAAGACTGTTACAGGCTTCTAAAAATATATTAATAATACAATGAATGTACACAGAATAAGTATAAATCTGGAAATGCTTTATTATCCGCTTCTCCAAATCAATGTAGGCCAAACATTGTTTCTTTTTTGGTTTCAGTTTGGATCCTGAACAAAAAGACCAGCTGATAGAAGTCATAGAGAAGCTTCTTGCAGACAAAACCACTGTGAGTTTGTTTCCCTCCTTTTACATAATTGATTCAGTGTTTTCTTCTCAACACTTATTTCAGCAGAAACAAACAGAGATGTGGGATCCACAGACAGCACTCAGTGCTCTGAACCTGCACTATATGAGCTGCTTCCAAACAAGACATCCACTGTTACAGTTACATTACAATGTGCATTCTGCTTGTATGAAAAGTTTTTAGTTTTCCCCTAATGCTCATTAGTACTTCTATCAGTTATTAATCTTCAGTAAGAACCTCACCCACTGGTGACATCACTCAAAGTGGGCAAAGTCTCTAGAAACAGGAAGTAGTCCCTGGCCAGAAACTGTCTCCTGTTTCTAAAGACTCCCCCCGTTTTCTAATGGTGTATCTGGTGGGCGTGGTCATTGTTGTAGATAAATAAATGATAGAAGCCACTTCAGAACAACCCCAGCATTACTTTAACGTCACCATCTCCTTTGTGCTTCTAAATTGTGTCTCAGCTGGTGGCAGGAAGTGTAGTCATGGCGTTTGAGGAGGTGTGTCCTGAGCGAATTGACCTAATCCACAAGAACTACAGGAAGCTGTGTAACCTTCTGATTGACGTGGAGGAGTGGGGTCAGGTGGTCATAATCAACATGTTGACCCGCTACGCCCGGACCCAGTTTCTCAACCCAAACATCAACGTGAGTAATCAACAACTAAAAGATAGTGCAGCCAAGAGTGTCATCATTCACATCAACACATTTATTTAGACCACAAAACACACAAGAACTCATCAAAAATGTTAAGTTTACCCCTTTAAAACCTGAAATATCAAATAATAATAAAAATAAATCTAGTTTATAAAAACTGAAATTAATTTAATTTGTAAAATTAATGTAACATCTATATAACACATAAGCAGTGTGCAGGTGTGACTGCACATCCAGGATAATGCACACGTACCAGTTCCTTTGCACACTGGTGTCATGTATACCAGTATTTCTTATACTTTCTTTTCACAGCCAAAGCAGCAAGACATGGGGGTATGTACTACACTAGGCATGAGTCCCAAACAGTCCCTGGAAATCACTTGAGTACCTCTATAGGAAAATATGTTCACCCCTGTAAAACTATCTGTTTTATTTTATTATGTAGTTTTGTAATAACAGTGGTCAAAAAATGGCATAGTCAATTTCCACATGTATGTTCTCCACCAGAGGGCAGTAGACACGTATAGGACTGGGTAGGGCAGGTTTTAGATGAAAGTACTAATCCTGATACTCCATCTAAAAGGTCACCTTGGTCATCCTGAAGTAACATTATATCTGTTCTTTATCTACAGCACATCCACAAGTGACATCATTCAAAGTGGGTGAAGCCTCTAGAATCAGGAAGTAGTCATCTGACTGGAGTAAGACTCATGTCTAGTCAGATCAGGAGAGACGCTGCTGCAGATCAGTTGCTGTCCTGTTTCATAGGATTTCTCTTCTGCTGGTTTTTGGTCTCTTTCTGAGCAACTGTATTGATTCCAGACTATTTTAAACTCTTTTCTCTTGCTCTTTTAACCTATATTTTATGTTGATTTTATTATGTAAATATAAATGTCTTGCATTTGTATAGCGCGTTTGGAAGTCAGTGGACTACAAAGCGCTTTACATCTCTATAGATAAATGACTTAGTATAAAGCTCTGGCAGCAGGTGATCCCTTAAGGAATGTTCAGCCTTTATATAAATAAAATATGAGTCATTTTTCAGGACTAGAATATAATTGCTTTATAATAAATTGTGCTACATAAATATTCAAATTCATTGTTTGGACTGATGTAATGTATTCCACACAAACGAAAAGGAAAGTGATTCTGAGGAGCTGATTTTCATATGACTGACTCACAGAGACTGGAATAGTCCTGTTTTTATTTTGGTGGATTTATTACAGCTCTCTTTTGTTATTGTCAGTGTTTTTATGTTCTTCTATCTGCATTTATTTACCTCTTTCCTTTAATGAGACGTTATGTCGTCGTCACTGTGGTAATTACCTCTTTTTGTGGTGATAAACTGACAGTTTTCAACAGGTTTTAGGAAAATTACAGATTTTCTGGGTGGTTGTTTTATGTATCTGCTGATAGTTAGACTTTGTTCATATAATTGAACCAACAGTATCCTCCTCAGTCTTTGCTGTCTCTACAGGAGTCCCTATTGGAGGAGGGAGGAGGTGGGGAAAAGACCTTCTATGGCTCAGATGAAGATGAAGATGATGATGAGAAAGAGGATGAAAAGAAGGCTGAGGCAGCTGCCCTGGCCAAGAGGAAGCCGTATGTGATGGACCCAGACCACCGTCTGCTGCTGAGGAACACTAAACCCCTCCTGCAGAGCCGCAACGCAGCTGTAAGTTTACTACACCTCTACACACTCTGTTAACATCAGAGTGCTGCTGGACACCACAGTAACACTCCTCTTGATTCGTGTTGCCATGGTAGTGATCAAACTTATTTCCTCATCAAGTTTCTGTCATTAAAAGGGATGTTTCGTCATTCTGAAGTGGCGTTTCATCAGTTTTTTATGTACAGTAAGGACCACTGTTACAAACCCCCTGAGTGTCTACCAGACTAGTGTTGGGGATCTAACACAAAAGAGTGCACGGAAACAAGGGATCCAGCAGGAAGAGGCACTACAAAAATAAAGTATTTCTAAACTAAAATCACTCTTCAACTAAAGGAGGGGAGACCGACTAATTAAATACAAAACGCTGGGGAAGCAGCTCCCAGGGACTTCCTAAAACAAACCTAAACGAACTAAGGATGTTCTTAAAAAGAGGAGGAGGAAGCTACAATAAACTACTAACAAAATAAGCTCTCCTAAGCAAGCTCTAAATGATCAAACTCAAAAGTCTTAATGACTTTCAATCTGAAGTCCTAATCAGAACACCACTACTAAGAATACACACACGCACTACAGGGAGGCCACAGTCAAGGAGGGGACATGAGCACAGATCTGAGCCCCTGGTCGTCTGACAGCCTCTGATGGCTGATCCCCGGTGTGCAGCTGTCCACGGTGCTGAGCAGGAGGGGCATGAACCAGCGCTGGAGCCAGCCTGCACCGTCGCTGTCCACGGTGCTGAACAACCAGAGGCAGAAGACAGCGCAGCAGCCCGGCGCAATCTGGGGTCACTTGCAATCCCAGTCAGAGGGGTTTCTGTGTGATCCACAGCTGACTATCCATGAGTATTGCTCTGGTCAGAGGATTACTTCCTGTCTCTAAAGACTCTGCTCACTTTGAGTGATGTCACCAGTGGGTGTGATCCTTCCTGTAGAAAAAAACCTGAAGCCGTTTCAGAACGACCCTGATGATCTTTAAGCTATGATGTGATGCTGAAGGAGCTGAGAATGATCCTCAACACAGACTCTAATCACTAACACATCTTTAGATATTGCCTGAGATCATCCATAAAGTTATTCAGATTTGACTTAAACAATCATAACTATCATTTCTCAGCATCAGTTTTTAGATCCATACTTTTGTATGAAAGGTGGAGAGTGACGTGCATTCTGCCAAGAAACAAAGTTTTAACTATACCAGTGTGTTTTGAATTAAATCACTACATTTGTATCCTAAGTGCAGTAAACAAAGAGCATTTGCTTTTGGCATGTCTGCCTAGTTAACACATTCCACATCTGCTCTACATATTAAAGCAATAAAAAGCCAGTGATGAATTGGTAATGGTCTGCTGGAAAATGATCCATTTTAGGGACACCATGGTACTTTACTGCAGTGAAAGTGTATAGTGCATCCAGCTTTATACAGTAAATTATATTGAGACATTACTGCGTAGAAGTGACAGTTTTTTTCCATTTCCTGCCCTCCAGGTGGTGATGGCCGTGGCTCAGCTGTATTTTCACCTCGCCCCTAAAGCAGAGGTCGGGGTGATTGCCAAAGCTTTGGTTCGTCTTCTTAGAAGTCACAGGTCAGCTTTATCTGCAGTTTCAAATTAAATGTCTGGTCAAATGTATTCTGAAATTTAAGCAGTAAAAATACCCCAGCTATGCCTTTTAAAATAAAAACAAGATGAATCCTAAATAATGCATCATGTATGGCCGACCAGGAGAGGAGAATTGTGCTTTAATGTGCACAGAATCTATCATAGCCACAAATGGTGTGTCAACACAAAAATGACAAGTGTGGTAGTAAAGAAAATCTCCTGAGCCTGGAAGCACAGAAGCAAATTAAACAACAGGCTCAGTGGAGCGGAAGTAAACATGAAGGCATAAAGCATAAGGAGTGATGGCAGCACATAGGTGGCCTTCTGCCTGTAAGTCCTGCAGACTGTCAGCCTTTTATTGAACAAGTGGCTCTGAGTGTGTTGGAATGGAATCATCATTTAACAGCTAGCAAACAGCATCAGCTCTGTGGGTAGATTCATCAGGAGAAATACCTCATTAAAATCAGACGTACAAAGGGATTTACAAGCATTATTCACACATTCTAAGCTGTTTTATTCTTTATTACCAGTAATAATTATCATCTTACCTGTTGTAACTTTCTGACTGGCCTCTGTCTACCCAGGAGGACCGAAAAGTTTGTTTTAAAGTTTGATTTGATCACATCGCTGTAATGACTTCGAAAAGGGCCTGGGTGCTCATTTATAAAACTTGCTTACGCACAAAATGGGCCAAAAAGTTACGTAGGTCACTTTTTACGCAAAATTTGGGATTTATAAAAGAAAACGTAACGGAAAAATGTGCGCAACTCTAAGCAAACTTTGGACCTTGCGTAAGCACATGTTGGAGACGTGAAACCAGTCAGAGCAGCTGGTGAGATGAAAAATGTTGAATTTACGACACAATTAAAGACTTGTAGACCCTCGCGCACACAGAAACAACAATCCGTCTCTAAAAAGAATAAAAATTTAAATCTGAATGAAAATTTGTCGCATTTTAGAATAATATCCCATTATGTTCATCCAGTCGTCTTCAGATTATATAACAAACTGCACTTATTGGTGCATTAATTATGATTTATGAGACTTAGGAATCCTGCAGTGACACTTGTGCGTAATGCGCTGGATGCCCTGTGCAGCTCAGCCAGCAGGCAGACTCCGGATGAATGGGAGAGAGTTTTTAGAGATTTCTAGATAATGACTGGACGATCGATCAGCTGATAGATTCATTAGAGCATCCTATGGATCAACTGGGTCCAGTATTAGATCAACAGAACCATCGGAACCAGTAAAACCCGGTGTCACCGGCCGTTCTCAGGTTTCAACCAGCGATTATTTTATCCAGCAGGTTGACTGTTTAATAGGATGAACAACATGACGTGTCTTCCCCTTTGGATTAAATTAAATGTTGTCATTAAACGTTTCTCTTAGATCTTGGATCCTGATCGATCTCTCTGTCTGTCAGGCTGACAGCAGCGCTGCAACGAGACGTCTCTCGGAGCACTTTCGTGTTCTCTAATCCGTCCACATTTCATCACTAAATCAAACATTTTTCCGTCCATCCACTTCACCACAAGCACCTCGAGTTTCAGCCTCTGTAAAATCACGTTTTCTAAACCTCTCTGTTGTCACGATTTACTGTTAAAAGCCAGAAACCCACCGGCTTATGCATATGCAATTATTCATGAGGTACTTTGCATTGACCGTATATGTCAGAATGTGGGTGTGTAGGAGGAGGGTTCTGACCCAAAACAGCTGAGCACAGTTCTAGGTCTGACAGCAATTTATAAAGCAGAATAGTGGATCTGTGCGTCTGCAGGGTTTTATAAATCGGAAATGGAATTTGCGTACCTGAAATTTTTTGGCTGAGCTTAAGCAAGTTTTAGTAAGGATTCTACGAAAAGCTATATAAATGAGCACCCTGGACCTGATAAACTCACCAGGAGTAGATTCAGAAGTTTTAATAGTTTTATTGTAAATGTGCATGAAGAATCCCTGTTGTGTCTCTTACACTGTGACAAAACACTGGAATGAACGGGTAGGTTACCTCTAATTACCCCTGTGTGTTCCTGTAGTGAAACTAGGGAGGGGAGTAGCCAGGAGTACTCTTTTATCCAAAAAAGGCACAAATATAACTTCTCTCAAATTTCAGGAAATTTAAGCCACCTTGCTAAAGTGAAAACAAACAAAAAAAAATCCTTGATAGATCTGGAGGTCTGCAGGAAAGATGTCACCCTGTACAGGAGGCAGGCTCACATTTCACCACAGAACCAGGTGCAATGGGGTATCAACAATCTATAAACAGTGCCAGATGAGGGTGTGGCCTCTCCTTCCTTCAATGTGGCTCTAGACCTCCTGCATCATCATAGATCTGGTTGCTATGGTTATCAAGGACTGCTCACTTCAGATCTCTTTCTGCCACATGGACTCATTTCATCATCCCAACAAATACGTTCTTGGCACATATTTTTATCTTATCCTCAGCTGCCAATAGTGTTTTGTATTATTCTTTTAACGATAATGTTTATAAAATGTTCATCAGTTATTTTAAAATCACACAATCCCTTAATCCTAAAATATTTATCCAGCCCGGTCTGATAGACATCAAAGAAAAGCTGTGAAAAGTCCAAGTCCAGAAGCCAAAACTCTCAGTGGTGGAGTCAGGCTCGGGTAATTTAACCGTGAGACAAATGAAATCTAATTTTACTGATGCCTCAGAGGAATATAATTCAGGAACTTAGAAACTAAATCTTGGTCATACACAACTTAGACCTGATTACGAACATAGACAAAATGGTAGACCACTGAGGCAATGCAGACAGAGAAGGAGGGAGACGAGTGCTTCTGCTGAGGCACACAGGTAAACACGATGAGGCTGATCAGCTGCAGGGTAGCTGCTCTGACTGGAGGTTGTGACTAAACATAAAAGCATGTTAGAACAAGAGCATGACAGGTTCAGATCTCTGTTTTCATCTTGGTGATTTTATTCCAGGGTCCATATGGATGCTTGAAATCCTTGAAAATGCTTACATTTTCTTAATTATTTTAAGGTTTTGAAAGTGCTTGAATTTAAAAAAAAAAGTGCCTGATACTCAAACTGAAATTGATCGTAACACAAAAACATTTATGCGACAAATGAAGTAGAATTGTTTTGTGACACATTCCAACCTTAAACTCTGGTCATGGGCTTTGTGTAACAACTGAAAGAACGAGATCATGAATAGAGAAAAGAGTTTGCTCTGCAGGTTGTCTGGGCAGTTACATTTGCATCAAGAACTGAGATATCAGTTCATTTACCTGAGGTGGCAAGAACAAGAACAAAGTCCCATTTTGGTCAGATTATTTCAGACTTTGTGAGAAACTCAACTGCAGAACTCCTACAAAGTCCATTTTCCTCTCCCCCTCCAATAGTCTGCATTTCCACTCCACACCTACTGCAAGTTTGTGACCAAGCCCTCAATAGCTGTCAGAGGCCACACAAGTGATGATGTGTCGAGAAAGTGCTGCAAGTAATGTTGAGGTATGAGGTCAGCGAATGAGGTTGGTGAGAATAGGTTTTTCAAACCAACCTGAGAGAGAGAGAACATATTTCTCTGTTTTGGGGGAATCTGTAACAGCCTTGAAGATAGGGTGAGGAGCTCTGACATCCAGGAGGGACTCAAAGTAAAACTCCTCCTCCTCCACGTGGAGAGGAGCCAGCTGAGGTGGATCATCTGGTCAGGATGCCTCCTAGACGGGAGGGGAGGTGTTTCAGGCTGGAAGCCCCAGAACACACTGGAGGATAGTGTCTCCAGGCTGACCCGGGAGTGCTTTGGGGTCCCACAGGAGGAGCTTGTGGAGGTGACCAGAGAGAGGACAGTCTCTGCTGCTGTCCCCACAATCTGGTGTTGCATCAAAACCTGCTCCCCGTCGATAACGGTTCCACACCAGCTTTGTTCAGTTAATCCCTAAACTGTGATTTAATGACAATTACTAAAACAGCTCTTGATCTATTTTAATTTTTTGTTGTTGATTATAGTAGTGAAAATTCACTCTGATGACTGAATATTGTCATTAATGTTTGCTACCCTGTGCTCAGTAAGAACATAAGATCACATAAATACATAAAACTGACTCACTATTTCATTCTAAGAGTTTAAGTGTTAAACGGGGAGGAAGCGGGGAGCAGACACCCCAAAGGCTAGGTGGGGACACAGCTCGACCCAACAACAGGTTAGAGGGAAATGACGAGAACAAACACTATCCCAGTTCCAGTCAACACTACAAGCAAACGCTATGAGCGTAATACTGAATGTGTTTTTAAACATTTGTCAAACAAAGACACTTTGTTGTGGCCTGATAATTATCTTTAAACCATCATAATAAGGTGTTTAAAGCCTTTTTTGGTCATGTTTATGTTTTGATTGCTATGACTGAGAAATGACATCTAATTTTAAACAATGGTTTATCTCATCTGCCTCCGTCTCTTCCTCTAGTGAAGTCCAGTACGTCGTCCTTCAGAATGTGGCCACTATGACGATTAAACGACGGGTGAGCAGATCTTGTTGCTGTAATTTTAGATCATTTGGATCTTTGCATGCTGACAGATGTGTGGGCTCTCCCTGTGTTACAGGGCATGTTTGAACCATACCTCAAGAGCTTCTACATCCGCTCCACGGACCCGACTCAGATCAAAATCCTGAAGGTTCGTCTCTCTTCTGTTACGCTGTAAACCTAGAAGCTTTTATTAGAAGTTGTGGAGGTTTAATGAGACTGATTGTTGTCTTTTTCAGCTGGAGGTTCTCACAAATCTGGCCAATGAGACAAACATTTCCACCATTTTGAGAGAGTTCCAGGTACAGTGAATTGAAGTGAAAGTTGTCTTTGACCAGAGCAAACCTATCATAGGGACGAATGAGTAACCTTCCTTTGCAAGATTCTATTCAGCTGATCTGGGTTCTTTTCCTGGCAGACGTATATTAAAAGCATGGATAAAGATTTTGTGGCTGCAACAATTCAAGCCATCGGCCGCTGTGCTACTAACATCGGTGAAGTGAGGGACACATGTTTGAATGGTCTGGTGCAGCTTCTGTCCAACCGAGACGGTAAGACTTTAGGATGCAGGTGGAATGTAGTTAAAGGGTCATCTGGGTCGTTTCTATCAGTTATTTATCTACAGTAAATTGCTTCATTTTTTTTCTTTTGAAAACCATAATTTAAATAAATCACAACAGATTTAATTTGCATTTTGTGTTCGTCTGTTTTGATACAGAGTTGGTGGTAGCTGAGTCAGTGGTTGTCATCAAGAAGCTGCTGCAGATGCAACCAGAGAAGCACAGTGACATCATCAAACACATGGCAAAGCTAACAGATAACATCCAGGTGAGACTCGTGTCTCAGATTTCACCTCCTGTCTCTCTTTTCTGTTTATTATTGTAAAAGTAATGTTGAACTGCCTGAAGGTTTGATCAATGTCCAGTAGGAGCTAAGGTATTCTACTGTTCCCAGGTGCCGATGGCGCGGGCCAGTATCTTGTGGCTTATTGGAGAGTACTGTGAGCATGTGCCGAAAATCGCTCCGGATGTTCTCAGGAAGATGGCCAAGTCGTTCACCAATGAGGAGGACATCGTCAAATTACAGATCATCAATTTGGCTGCCAAGTTGTATCTCACTAACTCCAAACAGGTATGAGTCGTGATCATACTTGTGTCCTCCACAGACATCGTTCTGATTTCACTGCAGGGCTTGTTGTAGAATGTTTATAAGACAAATGTTTTTTGAATTTTCATGTTCTTGTATATTCCTTTAAACACACTATTTTTGAATTATTTTTTAAATAATTTTACCTACAGCAAAGAAATCAACCCATCCATGTCCACATTAGTTTCTGTGTAATAGAATAGAATGATTCATGAAAAAGGATTTTAGATTCTTCCTGAAATGGATTTCATTTGTGGTTTAAAAGTCTTTGTTGGCGCTGCAGCTTTCAGACGCCTCCTGGAGGAGAAACTAGTCTCATGATGCTCAGGTGTGACTTTGGTCCATTTTGTTTTTTACACAAAACAGATCCTGAAGGCTCCTTCTTTGACCTCTGACCTTTAGTTCTCTCCATAGATGTTCTCTAGGATTCAGGTCATCTGATTGGCTGGGCCGTTCTAACAGCTTTATTTTCTCTCTCTGTAACCAGTAGAGAGTTTCTTGGCTGTGTTTGGGATCTTTGTCCAGCTGAGACGTCCTCCTGGTTTCATCTTCATCAGCCTGGTAGAGATTCAGCTTTGGTATCATCTCCCAGTGTTTCATAGGCTGGTTTCATAGGTTGCTCACTTTAAACTCTTCAGCCTGCTGTTTCTCCATCATGGAGTCATGGTGGTGAGCAAGACAGGACATATATATATATAATACATTTCTATATGGATAAAAATAATATATTTCTATAAGGATGGATGGATGTCTACATTGTGTCTTAAAGCTTTTGTATTTTTTTCATCTTGGAAAAAGTCAGTAAAACCTGTTTTTGTCCAAATGAAGGAGATTTATGGTTCATTTTCTACAGATTAAGTAGCCATTAGCCCTCATCATCACTACAATGTGAAATTTACAGTCAATCCATGTGATCGATATCAGTGATTGATATCAGTATCGGCAGCAAAAACCGTGATCGGAGCATCCCTACTTTTAAACTACCGTATTTGCCCGAATATAGGACGACCCCGATTATTAGACGACGCCCCTTTTTCAAGATTGATCTTCAGAAAAAAGACTAAATTCACTTTATAGAAACTATTTTTAGTTAAATTTTGAGAAAATCATCTGAATAACACCTTAATTACAGACTGCTTTAATATTTGCTTATTAATCAGGAATCAAAGTTCTCTGTGACAACATGTTTCAGTCACTTGGAAAATAAAGAGGAAAGAAAAGCTCAAGTGAATCTCTCTCTCTCTCTCTCTCTCTCTCTCTCTCTACCTTTGGGCTGAGTGGGCTCAACTCCCTCCTCCCTCTCTCTTTTTCTCTCTCACTCGGACTGTGTGTGTGTGTGTGTGTGTGTGTGTGTGTGTGTGTGTGTGTGTGTGTGAGAAATTACCGTAAAGTTTCGTGAGACGTGCAGTTAGGAACGGGTTCTGTGTCCGCCGAGTTCACTCACGCTGAAAGCACCACCGGGTCCAGTTGGTAGCAGGTCCGAGGCGAGAGGTGTCGGCTCCGTACGGGTACAGAACCGAGCTGAACCCACACTGGTCTGAAAACGCCAGAAGTAGACCTGGCTGCAGGTGGACTTCAACCTCAGGTGTTTTAGTCCTCACTGGACCTGCTGTAACTTTGAGGTGGATCGGACTGCTCACGGTCTGAGAGCTGCTTCCTGCTTCTACCGCTTGACCAAAAAGCATGCGCCCCCTGCTGGTGGGTCGGGCACAGTTATAAGATGCCCCCCCCCCCCCTTTCAAATTATTTTCAATGAAAAAAACATCGTCGTATATTCGGGCAAATACGGTATTGTTCCTGCTGATTCCAGGTCCTTCTGAAGCTCTGCCTAGTGGTCCTTGGCTCTGGGACAACTCCTCTGATCATTTGTTTCAGTCCTCTGTCTGACATCTAGCATGGATCACCTGGTAGTGGCTGGTTTGTGGTGATATGATGTTATTTCATCTGCCAGATTCTGACCCCAACAAAACTCACTGGAACCTTCAGGAGTTTAGAGATTCTTCTGTAGCATCAGGATGTTTAGCAGCAATAATGTTGTGAAGGTGTTGAAAAGCTCTTTGGTTTTATCCATCATGAGATGTTTCTAGTGTGACATCTTGGTAATGAGACCCTTTTTATATGACATCAGTGGGACTGAAGCAGCTGATATGTATTTACACAAAGTGTCAGGATTACTTTCTTTTTTTTTTTTAAATCAACTTTTATTGAGAAAGCATATTAAATTTTGCAATTACTCAACATTTGAAGTATGTTATGTTGCTTAACCATTTTTTAACTTTTTTCTTGAAAAATAAAAATAAGAAATAAAAAAAGAACATCAGAACTTGGGTGTGAGTGGCGGGGAAGCCAAACTAATACCATACTCTATATGTATTCAATTCTATTTTTAAATCTGTTCATCCCTATTAGTAAAAAGCAGCAGTGTTCATAGAAAATCCGATCTGACCGGCTTAACATATTCCGTCCACTTGGACCATATCCTATAGAAGGTGTCCTTCTGTAGTTTAAGCGAAAAAGATAGTTTTTCCATTACATAGATCTGGTGCACAATGTCTATCCAGTCCTCGGTTGTTGGTGGTTGAGGTTTGAGCCATCTCCTCGTTAGAGCCTTTTTACTGGCCACCAGTAAGACGTGTAGAAGCTTCTTGTCCTTGGAGTCCAGATTAGTTGTTATATTACTTAGATAAAGAGTTTCAAAAGTAAATGGAAAGACAAATGCAAAGACATTCTGTATATGTTCATGAATTCTGGACCAATATGGAAAAATAACTCTGCAGTCCCAAAAAATGTGGAAATGGTTAGGATTACTTTCTAATTCCTGATAGATTCCAGCTGGTTCCATGACTTTCCATGCCTTTTAGCACCTTCCTTTCTTCATGTGTTCAGTCCTTTTTTCTGAAGTCATTTCATTTAAATTATTACACATAACTTGATGTTTGGACATCTGGTCTGAGCTCAGACCAGTCCTGATCCTCCTCCCCAAATAACGTCATCAAACCTCCTTCCTTCCTACAGACTAAACTGCTGACACAGTACGTTCTCAACTTGGCCAAATACGACCAGAACTACGACATTCGAGACCGGGCGCGCTTCATTCGCCAGCTTATTGTGCCTACTGAGAAGAGTGGGGCCCTCAGCAAGTATGCTAAGAAGCTGTTCCTCGCTCTCAAACCTGCACCTGTCCTTGAGTCTCCATTTAAAGGTCTGCCTTCTGTCACACAGAGGAGAAACCACATTCAAACACAAGTTCTTGGAATCATGAAACTGCTTACATGTAAACATGATATTGTCAAAGTTTTGAAAGTGTTTGAATTTTTAAAAGAGTGCTTGAAACTAGAGATGCACTAAAAAGCTGCTGGTGATCAGAATATCCAACATGATTGGGTTAATCAGTGATCAGCTGATTTTTAAATGATTTTTTTTTCTGGTCCATGAACTCACCCCTGTTAAAGTGATAATATGCAGTTTTTCTTGTTTTGGGCTCCCTCTGGTGTCCGTTCTAAATCACTGCATTACACAAGTTAGCATATTGTTTCAACTTAGAAACTGCTAAATCTAACTGTTGAAATGTCTCCTCAGCCTTCATAGCTTTCTACAGGAGCGGTTATTTACTTCTTCAAAGAAATCAGCTGTGTTCAAGCAGGGAGAGATGGAAAAAAATCAGGAATCATGAGCTAAAAACACTCCAGAGCTAGCATAACAGCTAGCCACTTTGGGTTAGCCTAACCCTCGTGAGACACGTGACTTCCTGGGTACCGTGACGGCGACTGAGATTTTGCAATCGTGGTATTCTGATACACCAGATGGGGCTAAGTGACTTTTCATTAACTCTGTAAAGGGTCATATTAGCACAGACTGGCTCAAGGAAAAGATTTAAAAATATGAAAAAGTTGCATATTATCACTTTAAGTGCTAATTCATGCATTCATTATTCATCTGGGTGCTCATTTATAAAACTTGCTTACGCACAAAATGGGCCAAAAAGTTGCGTAGGTCACTTTTTACGCAAAATTTGGGATTTATAAAAGAAAACGTAACGGAAAATTGTGCGCAACTCTAAGCAAACTTTAGACCAGGCGTAAGCACATGTTGGAGACGTGAAACCTGTCAGAGCAGCTGGTGAGATGGAAAATGTTGAATTTATGACACAATTAAAGACTTGTAGACCCTCGCGCAAACAGAAACAACAATCCGTCTCTAAAAAGAATAAAAATTTAAATCTGAATGAAAATATGTCGCATTTTCGAAAAATATCCCATTATGTTCATCCAGTCGTCTTCAGATTATAGAACAAACTGCACTTATTGGTGCATTAATTATGATTTATGAGACTTAGGAATCCTGCAGTGACACTTGTGCGTAATGCGCTGGATGCGCTGCAGCTCAGCCAGACTCCGGATGAATGGGAGAGAGTTTTTAGAGATTTCTAGACAATGACTGGACGATCGATCAGCTGATAGATTCATTAGAGCATCCTATGGATCAACTGGGTCCAGTATTAGATCAACAGAACCATCGGAACCAGTAAAACCCGGTGTCACCGGCCGTTCTGGGGTTTCAACCAGCGATTATTTTATCCAGCAGGTTGACTGTTTAATAGGATGAACAGCATGACGTGTCTTCCCCTTTGGATTAAATTAAATGTTGTCATTAAACGTTTCTTAGATCTTCACGATCTCTCTGTCAGACTGACAGCAGACGCGCTGCAACGAGACGTCTCTCGGAGCACTTCCGTGTTCGTAATTCGTCACATTTCACCACCTAATAAACATTTTTCCGTTCTTCCACCTCACCACAAGCACCTCGAGCTTCAGCCTCTGTAAAATTACGCTTCCTAAACCTCTCTGTTGTCACGATTTACTGTTNCCTAATAAAACATTTTCCCGTCCATCCACTTCACCACAAGCACCTCGAGTTTCAGCCTCTGTAAAATTACGCTTCCTAAACCTCTCTGTTGTGACGATTTACTGTTAAAAGCCAGAAACCCACCGGCTTATGCATATGCAATTATTCATGAGGTACTTTGCATTGACCGTATATGGCAGAATGTGGGTGTGTAGGAGGAGGGTTCTGACCCAAAACAGCTGAGCGCAGTTCTAGGTCTGAGAGCGATTTATAAAGCAGAATTGCGTGGATCTGTGCGTCCGCAGAGTTTTATAAATCGGAAATGGAATTTGCGTACCTAAAATTGTTTGGCTGAGCTTAAGCAAGTTTTAGTAAGGATTCTACGCAAAGTTTTATAAATGAGCACCCTGATCTCCATGTTTAAGTGTTTACTTCCTCATATTCATAGTTTTCAAGTGAATCAGAATTTTTGTCTGGTAATTAAAGTTGTTTGAGATGAATTAGAAAAATGTTAAATCCATATCATCAGGTCAAACTGAACAAAACGTATTAATCAGTGTTTATCAGAATCGGTGCATTTCTACTTTAAACTGTAGCTAAATTGATTAAAGCACAAAAATGTGAATGTGAGATGATGAGGAGATGAAATCATCATTTTGAGTTTATATCTTCTTTCTGTGAGTCATCACCATTACGAGCTGCTGGAACACTCACCTTGACAGTGTTTGAATTAGTTTTGGGCAGAAGCATGCAAATGAGAAGGAAGATCATCCTTTTGTTTTGTTCCTCCTGAGCTGCTGGATTTTCAAACCATTTTGCTCAGTAACTCTGGAACAAAACCTCTGAGACGTTTAAATTTATAAAATGTTTTAAGAAGGCCAAAGCTCAGTAAATATAGCTTCTCTTGGATTTTACAGTGGAGCCACTTCATTGATTATTGATCTGAAACTTCCATCCATCCATCCATTTTCTGTAGCCGCTTATTCCTCCACAGAGGGTCGCGGGGCAGCTGGTGCCTATCTCCAGCGGTCAAGGGGCGAGAGGCGGGGGACACCCTGGACAGGTCGCCAGTCCATCGCAGGGCCACACAGAGATGAACGAGACAAACAACCACGCACCCACTCACACCTAAGGACAATTTACCAGCCCAATTAGCCTGACAGTCATGTCTTTGGACTGTGGGAGGAAACCGGAGTACCCGGAGTAAACCCACGCACGCACGGGGAGAACATGCAAACTCCACGCAGAGAGGCCGCAGAGCCGGGATGCGAACCCACGACCTCCTTGCTGCGAGGCAACAGTGCTAACCAGCTGCGCCACCATGCAGCCTTGATCTGAAACTTTCAGATCTTATTTATAAATAGGGCTGGGTATCGAAACTCTGTACTCCTTTGGTACTGACCGAAAGCCATCTGTAGGTAGTGGTGCAGAAAAAATGTTTAAATTTTTTTTTGCTAAATTTCTGTATTTGTACTATAAAATGTCCCTATAAATGAGTTGCTCTTCCAGCCCCGCTCTGCGTCCACACGGAGGGGAAGAGCTTGTTTACTCACACACACACACACGCACACGCACGCACACACACACACACACACACACACACACACACACACACACACACACACACACACACACACACACACACACAGAGGCTGTGTGACACAGACCCTCCTCTCTCCTCTCAACAACAGGCTTAAAAATGCCAAAAAATCAAAAGTTTGGCTGCATTTTGGGAAGGTAAGCAGGAACAGAGCAAAATGCAGCATATACAATAAGATCTGTGCCACGAAAAACAGGAATACCAGCAATTTGTCAAAGCACCTCATAGCGCTGCAGCGTGTAGACTGTCTAGTCTCCAACGGCAAAAACAAAAAGTCAGAGTTTACAGCCTTCATCCTCTGCTGCTTCAACAAAAACATAGGAGGTGTGTGAGGGGGAAGACAGGGTCAGTGACATAACAGAAAGTTCCCGAGGTAAGAGATAAATAAATAATAATAATAAAAACATAAACATGACATGAACCAATGTTTTGGTTTAATTAACAAAAAACGTATAGTTCTTAAGAATTATACATATAGGCACCGAAAAAAGTATCGTTAAAGCTGCACTCGTTGATTTGGTAAACAAGCTAGGTATTTTACAGAAACATGTCTCAGAGCTCTCACCCCCCCCGTCGGGTAAAGTCCGTAGGCCAGCCTTTCCATGGACATGGGACCCTGCTTTGCCACGGTAACAATACAAAACAAAACTCCAGCCGTAGACACGTTCCCCCAGGTTTTTCCTCTTTTCACCTCCAAACGTTTTTAGTTTTCAGCTGAAAATGTGGGGTTTTTTTGGGACTCTGGTATTTTTTCCTAAACTGGAAGCGCTAACAGTTTCTGTCCTTTTCTCACTTCCGGGATGTTCTGCTGCAAAATGTGGATTAATGCCAATCCAAACAGTGTGGAAGTGCGGCAGACAGACAACTGGATTGTCCAATTGTCCAGAGGCATTAAAATAAATGTTAAAAGCTACATTGTTTACCAAATCAACAAGTGTAGTTTTAAGGTACCGATATCGCAAACCAGGTATCGTTACAGTAGTAGTGTCGAAAAATATTTAACGGTACCCAGCCCTTTATACAGAATCAGGTGATCTATTCACTATGCTATGGTATGTCCTGCTGTACCAGCATCAACACCAGAAACTCTACTAACTCATGTAAAACTGTACAGGTTAGCTTACAGGTAATATAGAGTTCTATAGCGTTTGTTACCATGGTGATACCAGTGTCTGTTACTGTGGTGATCTAAAGTTCATAGTCTGTTACCATGGTAATCTAGAGTCCAGTATTTTTTACCAATGGTGATCTAGAGCCTAGTCTCTGTTACCATGACAATTCAGAGTCCTGTCTTTGTTACCAGGGTGATCTAGAGTCTGTCTCTGTTGGCCAACAGGAATCATTTAGCTCAACAGATAGAGAAGAGCAGAGAGAGCTGCTATTGGCTGATTGTTTCAGTGTGACTGAGTGTTATTAGCTTAGTTTATCCCAGGTTAATGTTCATTAATCAGATCAAAGTCACAATATCTCTCCTTTGGCCCTAACCCTACTCTCATTAGTTTTATTTTATAGAAGGAAGTGGTCTTTTTCTCTGCAGGATATTTTGAGACTCCAAGTGTTTGATGAATAAAAATGGAATCAATGTGGTGGTTAGAGTTGCTTCATGTGAGTTCATATTGAACTCAATGCTGCTTTGTTTAAATGCAACATAAAAGGAGATGATGGCAGCCTCTGAAGTGGTTTTAGCTGACATAACGAGTGAAGGAGACTCAGTTTATCTCAGCTTTTTATTTTACTCTTGTCATGTTTCTGTTTTAGAGAAGCTATAGATGAGATGTGGCCAAATTGTTTTTTCTGTGATGTTTTGTTTTAAATAATTGAAACATTAAAATGTGACAAAGCACACCTCTTCTTGTGTTTTTTGCAGATCGAGACCACTTCCAGTTGGGCTCTCTGTCCCACCTGATCAATGCCAAGGCTGGTGGCTACCAGGAGCTACCTGACTGGCCCGAAGCTGCCCCTGACCCCTCCGTGCGCAACGTGGAGGTGAAGGAGTCTGTGCGTGCAGTGGGAACAGTAACATGCAGAGACACAAGGGTCCTCTGGGCTCTCCAGGGGCCTCAAAAGATGGAGGGGTGTGAGGGTTGCTCCTCCCCCAGAGCAGTGCCTCAGAGGGGCTGAGCGTCTCATTATAAAATAACTCCAATATAACATTATCTGATCATCCATCAGCCATTCACTCACTGCTGATTAGCATCATCAGTAATGTGCGTCCTGTTTGGTTTCCATGTTCAGCTAATCAGATTCAGCTTCATGCTCTTATCAGGAGAATGATTCATAAAGAGAAACAACATTCTTCTCTTATTGATTTACAAAAAAGGAATTAAAATACATATTTAAAACTAAGGGACTATGATGGCAACAGCTTCTCGTCCTCCCTGCTGCACTTGCTAGTGTTGGGCAGCAGCCCCGCCCACTTCATCCTTCAGCTGTTTGAGCCAATAGCACATGAGAGAAGAGGGGTGCCAACATCTACAACCCACCTCAAATTCACATCATTCTTATGCATTACACATGCATACATTTCACTTTTCTAAAAGAAGCACAAGTAAATGTTGTTTTGGATGAACGACACCCACTCACATGTCACAGCCATCCAAAGAGCCTCCTCTTCTCTTCCATCCATGTGCCATCGGTGCAGCAGTGTGTTCTGAATATCAAACATCACAATCCAAACCGGAGAGCCACAGCTCTCAGCAGTGACCTCCAGGCTTGGTTTTGTTCTCATACGTCTTCATGTTTGTTATATCAGTGAAACATTTTGTTGTTTAACATGTTGGGTAATTCAGAAGTGACTTCTGTCAGTTATTTATCTACAGTAAGGACCACACCCTCCAGCAGTGTTCATTTTGGTGTGAAGTTTTAATTTAGTTTTAGTCTTTTGACTAGAATTCTTTTTCATTTTAGTCTAGTTTTAGTTGTCCAATTTGTTTTAGTTTTAGTCTAGTTTTAGATAGTTTCGACTAAAATTCTGAACTATTTTAGTCGACTAAATATAAAATAGGCATATTTGACTAATATTAATATTTTTTCTTCTGGTGCAATTATTTTACATTTCTTTAAAAAAATTGGGGTAACACTTTACCTTTATTAACGTTAGTGCATTATTAAGTATTAATAAACAAATGGGCCCTTTAATAATGTTCCAAATATTGTTAACTACCATATTGACTTTAATATAGGACGACCCCAATTATAATTCAATCACAAAGATCTGTAATTCATATTCTAGTGTGAGTGGAGTTCTATCAGGAATGACACTAGTGATCCTGAGCAAAAAAATACCACAGTAATCAAACTGTCAGAACTTTGCTCATGACGTCAGATCAAAAGTCTGCATGAGGCTTTACCTCACAGAGTCTGATCAGCTGTTCTCACGCTGCGGTCCGTCTCCTCCCACAGAACGTGATCTCCACAACGCTCCGTCTTCGCTCATTTCACTCCATAACTCCAAATTTCCTGTCTCCCTGACAGCTGTTTGATCCTCTGCAGCATTCACCACCATTACCTTCAAATTAGCAACTCGTAACTCTGCCTCCGTTCTGTTCATGTGACCCACTTTTAATAAAGTCTGTTCCTGTCGCTTTGCTGTTTACAAACTCTGGCGCGTCTCGACAAGGCGGACTCTGATTGGTCCCTTTCTCATCTACGTCTGCCTGTTACGTTTGCTGATTGGTCCCCTTCTCTAGTCCCGCCTGCTCCGATTGCTGATTGGTTCTTTGGTATGTTCGTCACATTCTTCCCGTTTTCTGATTGGATTTCGTCACTGTCAATTCTCGTCTCGTCTTTCGTTCCTGACGACAACGTCGGCTAATTTAGTCTTCGTCTTTTCCCGTTTTATATTTTTGAATTTCGTTTAGTTTTCTTTCGGTAAAATATATTCATGACGAAAAAATAATGGAAATATTTTGTCTACAAAATTAACACTGCCCTCCAGTGACATCATAAAAAGTGGGACAAGTTTCTAGAAACAGGAAGTAATCCTCTGATTGGAGCAAGTCTTGCTTTTAAATAACAGAAGAAAATTAGCTGCTAATTTGTCACAAATCTGCAGCAGCGTCTCACCTGATGTGAGCAGCCATGAGTAATGCTCGGGTCAAAGGACTACTTCCTGTGTCTAGAGGCTCCACCCACTTTGCGGGATGTCAGTGTCACTCAGTCTGATCAATCACTGATCAGTTGTAAGCCACTGAATGTCAGTGGGTGTGGCCCTTACTGTAGTGATAGAAGCCACTTCATAAGACACGTGTCAAACTCCAGGCCTAGAAGGCATCCAGCATGTTCTAATCTACATGTTTCTCAGCTCCATCACACCTGGTTTGAACCACAGGCTGATTAACAGATTTCTGTAGAACGCGAGGTAATGGTGAAGATGTAATCTAATAAAAGATTCGGGTGAGTTGGATCTGGAAAAATACTGAAACTGAGAGCAGCCTTCAAGGACTGGAGTTAAGGTGTGTTGTCAGAAAGAACCAAACAGAACAAATTGTGGCTCTAAAGGAGGATTTTAGTGTGTATTATTCTGTTAGTGGAAGCTGTGGAGCTAACGCTGTGAGGATCAGACTGACAGGTTCTTCTCTCTCTTGACACACTGATCACCTCCACAGACAGAGGAAGTCATAAACACTGGAGAGGGCCGGATCGGCCTGCTGGGAGACTGGAGAGAGGTGCCCGTTTGGTCTGGGAGTGCTGTGCTGTTTGTTTTGATAACCTCCATCTGTTTCTTTCAGATTTCAGTCTCTCTGTTATCTGGTGTGGTGACTCTTGATGGTGAGATTAGTGCCTGTTTAGTCACTGATTAGCTGAGAAACGGCTCTGAAAGCTGAACCAGTCTCAGGTCAGGTTTGGTTTTTTATCTGCATCACTCAGTCTTCATCAGATCCTCCATCTGATATCAGGACTTCTCCTTAGTTTTACCTGGAAATTGGAACTAGTTCACAGTCAAAAACACACCAAAACAGGAGAGAGCTCTCCCAGTGGATCCACTGGTTTTCTCTCTTGTGACGTGGTTTTAGAAAATGTCACAAATGTGTGGTGTTGTGTGAAGCGGTTTGACTCTTTGATCTCTGCTGTTGCACCAGCGACGCTCCATTTCCATCATGTAATTTATCCACACAGTCCTCTGATCCGGGCAATGCTCATGGCTAGTCAGATCAGGAGATTGGTGAGAAATTAGCAGCCAATTCTGGGATATTTTCTATTCAGACAGTTTATTTTACTTCCCTTGTCAGGACAAAAACATCCACTTCCAACAAAACTGTTTTAAAAACTTTAAAAATTAATCTATTCTTCTGCTTAGATCTGCAAAGGATGGCGTGGTTCTGATGGTTCAGTACTGATACTGGGCCCAGTTCAGATCTTAAATCCAGGCTGATCTAGAGAATAAACCAGCTGATGAAAACAAAGTTTTTTTAATAATCAAATTGACATTTAAAGGTATAAATCCTCCAGCTGGTTGACAGTTTGGTCGTTTTTAGCGGGACTGAAATTGTTTAAAGTGCCCATGACATCGGTTTCCATGTTTTCTGACTTATCTATCATGTTACAATGTTGAGTTCTCACCTTCAACCTGCCAGAAAGAGCAAAAAACGGCGTCCATCTGTCTCCTAGTCCAGCCAGTGAGAAGCTCTTCCAGATTTCAGACCCAGGTTTCAAACAGTTCTTTTCACTCCAGCCCGCTATGAGGTCATAGTGATCCGGACTTGCTTATACGGTAAATTCTCCTCCCACATGCACGTTCACGACAACTGGAGCGAGGCAGTGCCGCCGCCATTGCCCATAGACCGTGTAGTGTTTAGTTTCAGTTTTGTTTCTCTTTCACGCGACGGCACTGCCCCCTACTGGGCACTGCCCCCTGCTGCAGCAGAAGTGTCAGGCTGCCAAATAAGGAGAAACCCAGCAGAACTGGAAGGCGGCGCTTTCTTCTGATCTCTGAGTTGCTCGTTAGGAAATAATTACAGCGTATTTTGAGTTATAATGGTGCAACGCTAATCTAGAGGCATCAAAGATTACACCTGTTTAATATAAAGTGATTTAAATATGGAGTCATGGGCACTTTAATTAACTGAACCGCAGTGGATGATGAAACAGTCAAGAAACAATTACAATATTTTTTCAACGTAATGAAATGATGCTGCTGAAAATGTCATTATTATAATTTTTTTAATTAATAAGTGACGGGTAAAAATAGATTATGACCAGAATTTTTATTTTTTACCATCAAAATGATGCAAAACAAAATAGTCCAGCGCGACCTCTGATTTACACGACTTCAATTCATGTTTTTGTTTTGCTTTGGTACTGAAATTGGTACTGAGAACCGTGGATTTTCACTGGTATCAGTACCGAATACTGACATTTTGGTACCGTGACAACACAAGTTCTGACTGTAGATGAATAGAATGACCCAAACATCCCTTTAGGAAGTTTTCTCCTGATTTAATCAGTACTTTTATACTTATATTGGAGTGATTGTTTAGACATTTTCACTTAATGCTTTTGGTCAAATATGGGGTTTATTTTCTGTGTCTTTATCCAAACTGTTCACACATTCTGATTTGTAGATCCTGAAACCTTCCTCGGCTTGTTTTTCTTGCTTTCTGGACTTTTCTAAAAAAAAACATGTCCTTCCTTTCCCCCATCTGCATCCCACTCTTTTCTGTTCTACGTCTGCCAGGTTTTTGCGCTGCTTGAAAGAGTCACAACATTAACAAGCGTGAGTCCGTTAGCAGCAAACAGCCACACGTCATCGAAGTGTCAACCCACATAGCTGCTGAAACCCTGAGTGCTTTTGAACACCCTGCCTTATGTAGTTGCTGTTTTGTGCTTAGCTGAGCCAAACGCCACCTGAAACAACGACACTCTTCATGTCGTGACCATTAAAGAAGTGATTCTTTCAGTAGGACCTGAGTTCCTCACACACGCTGAGATGCATTAGTGTCCACACTCATTACCAAGCAGCAGATTGCCGCTCCGGTAACGTGTGGGAGGATAGTCAGCCCTCCTCAGCGACATCACTTCTCTTAATGGAACTGCTCCCTGTGTTAAGAGAAAACCATTTCTGCAAATGGTCATGAAGGTAACACCTGGTGCTTGTGTCTTCCTGTAGACTCCATGCAAACTATTAGTGTCTGAATTGACTTATTTCATCAACTGGGAGATCTAAAAGCAAACCTGCAGCAGCTGTGAATGGCTTCATTTGGCTGCATCACGCCCAGGCAGAAGCATTCATGGCCACGCTGCTGTAATCTGCCGCTTGCTGAGGGTGTGTCGCTGACATCTGACCACCTAAACTCTGATTCCTTCTACAGGTGCCTGAATGGACCAAATGCAGCAGCCGTGAGAAGAGGAAGGAGAAAAAGGTGGAAAAGCCGTTCTACTCAGACTCGGAGGGGGAATCTGGGCCAACGGAGTCTGCTGACAGTGGTAACTCACATGTTTGGTGGGCCGTTATTGGCGTTAACGCGCTGCGTTATCGCCAGACTCTTAACGCGTGACAAAAAAAATATCAACATTATCGGGTTTCTGGGTCTGTACCAGCTATCGCCAAATGGCGGACTCCGATCCTGATCTGGACCCAGATCCGGTTCTTTCCGGAGTCCGGACCCGGAGCAAATCTAGGACCCGGTCCCTCGGTCCAGGTGAAGGTCCTGGACCGGGGGACCGGGTCCAGGTGAAGGAGGCACACCCGGGAGACTCGCCTCCTTCACCTGGATCCTTCACCTGGACCGAGGGACTTTCATCTTTTTAAACATCAGGGTTCTTACAGGTTCTTGAAATCCTTAAAGATATTTGAATATCAATGTGTTTTAAAAGTGCTGGAAACTTAAACAGAAACTGTTGGTAACATTTATGAGACAAAAGAAGTGAAATCACACTGCGGGAGCTGCTGGAGGTGGAAGGAGACAGGGCTGTTTGAGATACGGGTTCCAGATAAAACAGAAGAAAGTGAAGCAAAGCGAGGAAGTGAAATAATCGTTTTGAGCATAAAGACTATTCACAAGAAGTTAGGAGGAATCAGCTCATGGATGAAACTTAAGGATTCATGAGAAACCTGGAAATGTGAACTTTTTTTAGGAAAATGGAGTGGACTGCACTTTCTCCAGACCTGAATCCATTAGAGAACCTCTGGGATCAACGGAGTCAGTGTGTAAAGAACCGTAAGCCCAGAACCTCAGAGGGATGTTTGGGTCCTTCTGAACATTCTATAAGTTATTATTTTACAGTTAGCCACACCCACCAGTGACATCATTCAGAGTGGGAGGAGTCTGTAGAAACAGGGAGTAGTTCTCTGACTTGAGCAATACTCATGACTAGTCAGATCAGGAGAGACACTGCTGCAGATCATTGACAAATTAGAGGGACATTTTCTGGTAGATAAAACCCTGATCTGCCTGCTGATCTCCCTATTGTGGACCAGACTCACATTCCTCTGGGACAGGGACTGAATGGCCCTTAACAAAAAACCATCCACCCCGTACTCCTGGAGCGCCCCCCACAGGGTGCCCCTGGGGACACGGTCATAAGCCTTCTCCAAATCCACAAAACACATGTGGATTGGTTGGGCAAACTCCCATGACCCCTCCATCACCCTAGCGAGGGTAAAGAGCCGGTCCACAGTTCCACGACCAGGACGAAAACCACATTGCTCCTCTTCTATCTGAGGTTCAACTATCGACCGGAACCTCCTCTCCAGTACCCTGGAGTAGACCTTCCCAGGGAGGCTGAGGAGTGGGATCCCCCTATAGTTGGAACACACCCTCTGGTCCTCCTTTTTTAAAATAGGGACCACCATCCCAGTCTGCCACTCTACAGGAACTGCCCCCGATGACCACGCAATGTTGGAGAGCTGTGTCAACCAAGACAGTCCTACAACATCCATAGCCTTGAGATACCCAGGTCGGATCTGCCCCAGAGACTGGACAGTCCGTCCCTAGGCCTCCCAGCTCTGGTTCCTTATTGGAATGCGTGTCAGTGGGATTGAGGAGCTCCTTAAAGTATTCTTCCTCCGCCCGACTATACAGTAGCCCCGGTGGACGTCAGCAGCTCCCCGTCCCTCTGTAGACAGTGTGAGAGAGTTGCTGCCTTCCTCCTCTGAGGCGCCGGATGGTTTCCTAGAACATCTTTGGAGTTGATTGATAGTTTTCCTCCATGGCCTCACTGAACTCCTCCCACGCCCATGGTTGGGTTCAAACCATGATAGTCCCACCTCCATTCTTTACAGATGGTGTGAGGCTCCTGCTAAACAACTGAGCATTAATTTCCTAGTTTACCTAAAAAGCTTTATGTAACCTTTAGGTCAGTAATGGTCTTTCCTGTCCTGTCTTGCAGTTATAACATGGAGCATAATACTATTTGTTGTTAGGTAGTCTTTATTATTCATGAGCTATACATTTAATCTCAGTGATACAAGGTCTGAGAATTTCTTATGAATGTTTTGCTAGTTGTAATTTTTTGCAACTCAAACTTCTGGATCCTTAAATATTCTAGGATTCATGTGATCTTTCTCCTTCCCTAAAGGCATGGATTGATGATTGATCAGGTCATGATGTTTTCTGTTTAGTTCCTGTGTAACCTAACAAAATGATTGACCTCTGACCCCATCTTTTTCTGTTCCAGAGTTGGACTCTGCCAGCGGCTCAGACAGCGGCACCGGCAGCGAGGAAAGCCGGTCGAGTTCAGAGAGTGAAGAGAGCGATGAAGCTTCTGAATCTGAGGAAGAGGAGGAAGAGAAGGAGGAAAAGAAGAACAAGAAGAAAGTCATAAAGAAGCCAGAGAAAGAAAGTGAAAGGTACTGAGTCTTTTTTCTTCTGTGATGTTTAATCTGATTGTTAAATTCAGTTTTATGTGAGGTCGTATTATGAAAAGTAGCATCCTGGCATCAACAGCAGATTCGTCTCCATCTCACAACTAACTCCTGAATACAAGTTGGACCTTTACTCTTCTTTATTCCAGTGAACAGAGCAGTGAAGACGAAAACAGGAAGCCAGAGAAAAAGATTAAACAGCAAAAGAGTGACTCTGAGTCAGAATCAGACGACGAGGAGAGCGAGTCTGAGAGCAGCCAGTCGGAGTCTGAAAACTCTGAATCTGAAGCAGAAGTCAGAAACAAAAAGAAGGTACTGATCAGCTGTTCACATGCAGCATTTACTATCCAATAAAAATACTACAAGACCCAGATAGGCTGAATGTCATAAATAAAGAAGAAGTTATGAACTGTAGAAAACTGACCCAGATTCATGGAGATGTTTGAAAGTTTTCAGGTATTCAGGGTTGTTTTTCTTCCTCTTCTCACAGACGGCTGAATCTAAACCTCCTTCCAAACTCGTCAAGAAAGAGAAGAAAGAGATGTCTCTGCTTGACCTTGATGATTGTGAGTTCTGTCATATTTTAGAGAAGGCAGAACTAAAAATGTAAAGCAAAACATTTGGACAATGATTTACAGCCATAAGTATTGAACATGTCTCCAGTTTTCTGAGTAAATCTGTCTCTGAAGGTTCTATTAACATAAAATTCTCTCCAGATGTTGGTAACAACCCATCCTAACAAACCAAACCCTCCATGTCCACATCAAGTTATGTGCAGTAAAATAGAACAACTCAGGGAAAAGGGATTGAGCACATGAAGACACGAAGAAAGGAAGGTGCAAAAAGGCCTGGAAAGTTATGACATCAAGTGGAATCTATCAAAGGGTCTCATTACCAAGGTGTCATGATGGGAAAAAACCAAAGAGCTTCTCAACACCTTCACAGCCTGATTAGTGCTAAACATCCTGAAGGTCACAGAAAAACTTCTAAACCACTGAAGGTTCCAGTGAGTTCTGTTGGGTTCAGAATCAGGAAGAGGAAAGAACTTCATGTCACCATAAACCGGCCACAACCACAAGCTCAACGCTAGATTTCAGACAGAGGAGGAAATAAATGATCAGATGAGTTGTCCAAAAGCCAAGGACCACTAGTGGAGAGCTTCAGAGGAACCTGGAATTAGCAGCAACAATCGTTTAAAGGTCCCATATTCTGCACTTTCTATCCACTCTGAGTCATTTCTTTTACATCTCAATAACAGGTCAAAGCTCTGCATTGGTCAAATTGGCCCTTACTTTAAGTGCAGCTGTTGTTCCACCCCCTCGTCCTCCTGAAGCAAAACTTTCCTTTTAAACGGGCGGGGCAGTTGAGGAGCCGAGCTTCTCTAAGCCCCGCCCATCTCTCTTCTCCGCGAGACGTCAGTGGGTCTTCAGGTCTCAGATGAAGGGAGTAACAAAAGACTTTTGTGCTCGTTGATCAACCATCTATGAAGCAACTGCCGTGCTTTGCTCGTAGCGTCATCGTGACTGTTTGCTAACGTTTATGAGGATGAGCACTCCTGTGGTTTTTAAAGGGAGGGGTGGGCTCAGGTAGACAAAGGTGCTCGTGATTGGCTCTGTCCTCTAGGGAGGAAACCACCTGTTTTAGCGTTAGCTCAAAACACATTTTCCAAAAATGAGAATCAGGAAGTGAAAACAGTGAAAATATTTGAACACTTTTGGGTCTCAGACACAGTCTTTGGGACTGATATGACTGTTAGAAGATCCTTAGAAAGTGAGTTTTGCAGAATATGGGTCTTGTTTTGTTTTAACCCCGTGTCCCGTCCGGCTGTAGAGCAAACAGATTAGATGTCTGAGTGACAGGAACAAGCCCAACAGTGTTGTTGTTTCAGGTGCGACGTTACAGCCACTGCTATAATGCTCCTCCTGACTTATATTTAAATATAACTTTAAAAATCTTTATTAGAATATTTTTATGGTTGATTTGAGTCCCAATGGACACAGAACCTGAAAGGAAGGGGAAGGGTACAGAAAGAAGAGTGGGGGGGGAAGTAAACAGAAAAAGAAGAGAACAAGAGACATGAAGAATCCACTCCTAGACCTGCAAATAAAGCACAAACAGGCAAAACAGGGAGAAAAATACAACAGCAACAAACAGCATATGAATATACAACAGTTGTGATATTCTTCAAATGTATACGGTAAAGACTAATTCAAGATAAGTTCAGTGTCAACCACAGCCCCAGTCAATGTGTCTGAAAACACCTGAGTCCGTCTTTATGTGAACACCTTGTGATCACCTGTGTGTGTGTATGCACTCTTGTGTATGTAAGGTTTCTCTGTAGAAACATTCAATAATAAGTTTGAGGAGCCACAGACTCGCCCCCAAGGCCCACGGAGGACGAGGAGGAGGTCCAGGCCCCAGACGCCCAGAGGCCACCCAGGGCACGGACACCCCAGGGAGACCACCGCCAGGGCAGCCACGACCCCCCCCCCCTCCCCCCCACCCAGAGAGCGCAGCGGCTCACCCCGCGTGGGTCACCCAGCAGTCACCGCGCTAGAGCTCACGGCGAGGGGCTCACAGGCACCGCCCACAGCCAGCCATCCAGGGCAGATCCAGCTGGAACCAGAGACCCAAGACTCAGGGGCGAACTGGCCCCAGCAGAGGCCCGACCACACCCGGGGGCCCAGATCCCACCAGGCAGCCACAGGAGGGAGAGCAGGCAGACACCCACAGCACCCAGCCCCAGACCCCGAGACACCCCAATACGCCGGCGAAGAACGCACCACCCAATGCCGGGACGCAGCCAGGGAGGACAGTCTCAACAGAGGAGGGCCCAGCATGTCTCAGAAGGGGGGGGGAGACCAGACCCGACAAATAAACAGACACAATCACACGTTCCCACCCTCATGCACGCACACACACATCCCTGCAAACATTCCAAGACACAATAGACGCTGTACACCCACTCTCACTCCTCATGCATACTCAATTGGCGCTTACAGATCAGTACCCGCTCTACTCGGTTTGATAGTATCAGCTCGCCCTCGCTCGGTCCGGGATGATTCTTCACTTTCATCTCAGGAACGCGGAAGCGAGCGAGCAGATGGGCAGCACCTTAAAAGTGCCGCGAAAAAGTGGCGAGGGGAAATCTGTGACGTCACACACGAGCGCCAGTCCTTGATAAACAAAAAGCATTTGTGAACGGACTACCGGATCACACAGACGGCGAAAACACTGGATAACGTCGTGGAAATTATAATTATTGTAATTATTATACTCCAGTTGTGGCCGGAGCTCATGGGGAACCAGCTCCGTGAACATTGTGAAATAATGCGTCGCATGATGCAGGAAGACGTTCTGCTGCTGCAGCGGGTCTGAAGACGCAAGCCAAGCCTGTAGGTAAGCGTGAGACTTCAGCCGACCAATCAGTCCGCAGTGGGCGTGTACCCCAGCTGAGGGGTCCCACTCAGACCATCAAGGAGCAGGGTCGAGAAAAAGTATGGGCTCAGCTCTGAAACCGGACATGTGGTCCGTATCTGAAAGGTTTGAACTGGGCAAGACCAAGCAGAGCGGGTACTGGTCTGTAAGCGCCATATGTTCCCAGGATCTGGGACCAGCACCCTAAGGGTGAACCGGTCCCCAGACCCAGAGATGGTCCCTTCCATACCAGAGTGGGGATGAGCAGACCACCATGCACACCGCAGTGGCTGAGCAGCCCCCCGCCACAAACCCCGACCAGACGGCCCGCTCCACTCCAGGCCCCAGGCAGCGAGCAGAGAACAGGGGTGTAGGAAGACCCCAAATCTCCCCCCGCCTGCTCCAATGTGGTGTTGATGGTGTTGTAGTAAGATGCGTTAGAGTTAGAATATGGGACGTTCAAAAGAAAGCAGGAAATATTGAAGTAAACCTCCTTGTCCTAGCAGCTCACCACCAAGACTCTATTGATGAGGAAAAAGCAGGTTGAAGCATTTAAAGTTTTCCTAAGCAAAATTTAGACCAGCCTGTGAAACAAAACAAAAACAGTTTTTATCCATTTCAGGAAGAATCCTTTATCCCCGAGTGGCTCCATCTTATCACACATAACTTAATGTAGACTCGGATGGTTTGATTTCTTTACATGTGTGGACTGGATGAGCATCTGGTGAGAATTTCATCTCCTTTAGAGAGATTTACTTATTAAACTGGTGACGTGATCAGTACTTATTTTACCTGCTGTTTAAAACTCCTGTTTAAGGATTTCACTAAAGAATCAGACTTTAAAACGTTTTAATTTCATTAATGTCCTGAAGTGAATGCTGCTGTTTTCCAGTTGAACCTGCTCCCTCCCCTCAAGTCACACCTGTCAACACCTTGCTGTCCAACAGCCTGGTGACGGACCTGGAGGGCCTGTCTCTGTCTGACTCCGCCCTCTCACCAGCTGTAAGAACGTCACTCATTTCACTGTCAACCATTTTGGATTCTAGTGATTAAATGATTTAAATCCAGCCTTTAAAGCTGTTATTGTTTCAGACCATAACTCCCACCGGTGCTCTTAAGAGCTATGAGCTGCTGCATCGTATCACGGGGGAGGGGCTGTCAGTGGAGTACTGCTTCAGCCGCCAGCCGTTCAGCCCTGATGCAAACATGGTGGCGGTGCAGCTGCAGTTCACCAACAACTCGACATCCGACACCAAAAACTTGCACATGGAGGACGTGAAGCTGCAGTCGGGGATGAGGGTTAAGGAGTTCCCAGAGACTGGTGAGAAACGCTCTAAGAGCATCCAGATTTCTGTTGTTATTAATGGTTTAAAACTTGCTACTGGGCGCTGCTAGCTCTTCATATGATACCTGAATGTGATTATAATATTGTTATTAATAATATTCTCCCCAGGCTGCCTCATCATAATTCTTGTAAAAATGATGAACACACGAGAGGCTACGTCACATTTTTTTACCCTAAACATCCCAGAGTTCTGTTCACACCATCATCCTTCTTTTATAGACTTTTATTTCCAACTCTAAACCAGAGGTCACTGTAGGTCAGTGTTTTTAATGTTTAGATTTGTGTGTTGACAGAGTTGCTGCCAGCTGGTGAGACGGCCTCAGCTGTGATGGGAATCGATTTCTGTGACTCGACACAAGCAGCAAACTTCCAGCTGTGGTGAGATGACGTTTTAAAGTGCTTGAGTTGAGTGTACAGCTGGCTGGAAACAGAAACACAAGTAGAACTTTAGATAGCTGCAACATCGCTAAAATCCCTAATGCTTGATTATACAGATTTCTTTTGTGTTGACAACTAATAATTTTAGATTTAAAAAGTCATCAGGGTCATTCTGATGTGGCTTCTAGTTCTATCAGTAATGACCACCGCACCCACTGGTGACAATATTCAATGGGATCAATGGGATCGCTAACAATAGAAGGCATTTAAATAAAGACTGGATTTGGCAGAAATATTGACATGCACTAAGCGGCACTAATTACTCATAGATCCCAGCTGGGGTGATGTAACATCATCATGATGTCATCATAGTGACCTTTTCAGGGTATGACCCTTTGCAGGGTTAAAGAAAAGTCACTTAGCCCCATCTGTGATTAGATTCGGAATAACACGATTGCAAGTTCTGAGTCGCCGGTCCGGTGCCCAGAAAGTCACGTGTCTCACGAGGGTTAGGCTAACCCAAAGTGGCTAGCTGTTATGCTAGCGCTGGAGTGTTTTTAGCTCATGATTCCTGATTTTTTTCCCATCTCTCCCTGCTTGAACACAGCTGATTTCTTTGAATGAGTGATGAACCGCTCCAGTAGAAAGCAGTGAAGGCTGAGGAGACATTTCAACAGGTAGATTTAGGTGTTTCTGAGCAGAAACTATGGTGCTAAAGTTTTTACTGCAGTGATTTAAAACAGACACCAGAGGGAGCCCAAAACAAGCAAAACTGCATATTATCACTTTAAGTTCAAGGGTGCTGCTGTCTGAATTAACTAAAAATCACAGTAAACCTGAGAATGACACATTTCTCTTTCCCACATCGTCTCAACAATTTAGTGGTTTTATCCTCTGAAATCAGGATTTGCTCTGTGTAGATGAAAAAATTTTAATTTCTCATTACAGTAAGTCTTTGTTCTTGTTTGCTCCAAAAACAATAAACGTGTTGTTGTTTTGTAGCACCCACACCAGGAGATTCTTCGTGTCGATCCAGCCACCCGTCGGAGAGCTGATGAGACCCGTCTTCCTCACGGAGAACGAGTTTAAAAAGGAGCAAGGTGAGGAATGTTTTCAAATGCAAGGTCATCATCATCCTCATGGCTTCATGCTGAAGTCTCAGAGCTCAACGCGGTGAGAAGCCGTGTGCTGCTCGTACCCACACCGAAACACCACTAGTCGGTCAGTCAATTACATTTAGTTTGCAGACTCAGCACCATGAACACGTACATAGTTAGTGAAACAAAAACAGAATATAAAAACACAAAGTATCAGAAACATACATAGCATCTGTGGCAGTAGCTCAGTAGGTAGGGCAGTCGTCTGGCAACTGGAGGCTTGTCGGTTCAATTCCAGCTCTGGCAGGGACACTTTGTTGTTATGTCCTGGGGTAAGACACTTCACCTACTTAGCCTGTTGGTGGTGGTCAGAGGGTCTGGTGGCGCCTGGTGTAGCAGCTTCACTTCTCTGCTACAGTGTAGCTCCCTGCCATCAGCGTGTGAACGACTATATAGTAAAGAGCTTTATATTCCATGACTTAGAACAACTCTATACAAATGTGCTTCTTTTACCATTTTACCATATACTGTAAAAAGAAAAGACAAAACATGTCAAATTACATATCGACATTTAGAAGTGTATGAGAAGAGCTTCCACTAGGTTAGAGTAGTAATCATGTTACTGATGACATATACACCTCTACATTAGGTGTTTCAGAAGAGCTTTAAGCTGTTGATCAGGTGTTAGGTGTGGTCTTGGTCTCATGATGTGAACAGCATGATGAGGAGGACTGTTTAAATACCACCTCTAAGTGAACCAGGGGCCTCATACAGTATATGAAACTTTGCATACAGTCCTTACTAAGTCATTTTCTGACCTATAAAACCCTGTGTATGCACAGATCCACACAATGCTGCTTTATAAATCACTCTCATGCGTAAACCTGTGTTTGGATCAAAACCCGCCTCCACCCACATTCTGCCGTATATGGTCATGAATCATTTACATGTACAGAAGCCGGTAAATGTCAGGCATTTCACAGTAAATCGTGTCAACAGAGAGGTTTAAAAAGCATAAATTCACAGGGACTGAAATCGAGGTTCTTCTGGAGGAATGGGAAAATGTTTTCTTTGGTGATCACATGTTGACGCATCACAAATACACTGAAGTGCTCTGAGTGTCACAGGTTGCTGCAGCGCTGTCAGTGTGACAGAGAGACAGTGCAGGAAAATTTAATTTAATCAATAGAGGCCTCAGACAAGAAATGTCATGTTGTTCATCCTATCAATCAAATATCAGCTGACCGGTCAGATATTTCCTTCTGGAACGCACGGGTTGAAAGAAAACTGAGAGTGGTCAGAAGCTGCAAGAGCGCCAGTGACACCTGGATTGCATGGTTTCTGTAGTTTAGTTGATCTAACGCCAGGCCCAGTTCAGCACATAGATCCATAGAACTCATCTAGAGAATCTAAATCAGCTGATCAGCCAGTCATCATCATGGACTGGAAATCTACGTGGTCTCTAAAAACGCTCCCCATCTGGATTCTGACATAGTGTCACTATTCATGTCTCAGCAATCACAATAACTGATACACACCTGATCACAAACACGCACCATACGTGCAGCTACTATATAATTTGAAGACATATGTATCAGGGCTGGGCAAAGCGATTATTTTTTCTATTCGATTAGATTCGATTATTTCCCCATTATTTGACTTGTGTAGCAATTTGACATGAGGGTGATTTGAGGGTGTTTGGATGAATTACAGCGTAAAAACCAGCGTTAGGAAAAAAGTAGAAAACTGACTGTTAGGTTCGTTCTCTAACATTAAATAAAGGACTTCACCAATAAGACCCAGAAAGCTTCTCTTAGATTTTCCATGGCGATGGGAGAGCAGGCTTCAACATACGGCTCATCCTCTCTCTCAGAGTGAGCAGCCTATCTCTGCTGTCTCCTCGCTCAGGGAAGCTTTTATTAAAGAACACACAGATAACAGATTACAGTGACGTCATTTACAGCTGGGGACGAACTTCCTCCCACAGAGAGGATGTACTGGGAAATGTAGGTGACTGTAGATAACAACAGAACGGTCTGACTCCTCAGATAGAGAGGAAGAGAAATCTTGATCCAAGGCTGGAAGCTGTGATTGGAATGTACTGTTTCCAACCTGATAATAATATTAAAGAAATATAAAAATGTCTAACACTTCTGGTTTAGTCATTTTCAGAAGCTGCACCTGTCATATGTCACCTCACTTGTGTCATATGTCTCCCTCTAGTGTCCTGTCTTGTGCTTTGTTTAGCCCTCTGCCTTTTTGTCTCCCACAGGTGAATCCAATTGTTATCCTCTCACCTGTGTCTCGTCTCGTCATCACCACCCAGTATATCAGTGTGTTTGTCTCGTCTGGGTGTTGTCAGATCTTCGTCTTCTTGTCCCCTGCCCTAGTCTGTTTTGTTGCTCAATAAATACCTATTTTGCTTACATCTGCGCCTGGATCCTCCTTCAACCTCCAAAACCTGACAGAAGATCTGACCAAGATGGATCCAGCAGATGACCACCTGGAGCACACTTCACCCTACCTGGGGACCCGGCTGGCCTACAGGACGACGCCTGCACCAATGCCACCTAACACCATCAGGTCGGGAGTCCTCCAGGTCCACGTCGGCCCCCCTGCTTTGCCGCGGCAGCCCCGACGAACCCCAGCCGAGCCGCTACAGCACCGACGGGCTTTCCCTGGACTACAGAAGTCCCGTCGGACCCGAGCTGAGCCGCTACAGCCACAGCAGCCTCCCGCTGCTCCCCAGTATCCGGTCGACCACATCCAGAGGGTATGTCGTTCCTATGAGGACACTTTCCATGCTGTCGATAACTACGACCTCTGCCCGCACATAGAGCTGTCTCTATTGGACTTTCTAGTCACCTTTTACGAGACCAATCCTGACCTCTCAACCTACCCAGAGATCCGGGAGCGTTATAAGCGCGCCATCGCCATGCGCTACCCCCGACGATGCTTGGTGGGGTCAGGAAGCCTCACCTGCTGTTTGGATGTTGGTCCTCCTCCTAGTCCAGTCTCGGTTGCAGCTCCCGAACCCGTTCCGGTTCCTGAACCTGCAGCCCCTGGACTCTCCTGTGCCGCTGCAGCCCTGGAACCCTCCTCTCCTGAACCTGCAGCCCCTGGACTCTCCTCGCCGGACGCCTCGCTCCCTGATCCACCGAGGGTCCCGCCGCCGGACGCCTCGCTCCCTGATCCACCGAGGGTCCCGCCGCCGGACGCCTCGCTCCCTGATCCACCGAGGGTCCCGCCGCCGGACGCCTCGTCTCCCGAGCCACCGAGGGTCCCGCCCCCGGACGCCTCGTCTCCCGAGCCACCGAGGGTCCCGTCGCCGGACGCCTCGCTCCCTGAGCCACCGAGGGTCCCGCCTTTGGACGCCTTGCCTCCCGATCCTCCGAGGGCCCCGTCGCCGGACGCCTTGCCTCCCGATCCTCCGAGGGTCCCGCCGTCGGACGCCTCGCCTCCCGCTCCAAGTCAAGGTCCCGTCCCGGTTCCAGGGCCACGTCAAGATCCCGACGATCCTGGTCCCGAGCCCGAGGTGGGCCTCTCCAGTCCTGTTTCCAGTCCTGAGCCCGAGGTGGGCCTCTCCAGTCCTGTTTCCAGACCTGTCTCCAGTCCGGTTTCCAGTCCCGAGCCCATGGTGGGCCTCTCCAGTCCTGTTTCCAGTCCCGAGCCCATGGTGGGCCTCTCCAGTCCTGTATCCGGTCCCGAGCCCATGGTGGGCCTCTCCAGTCCTGTATCCGGTCCCAAGCCCATGGTGGGCCTCTCCAGTCCTGTATCCAGTCCCAAGCCCAAGGTGGGCCTCTCTAGTCCTGCTCCTGAGCCCAGCAGCCTGGCTCCTCTGTCCCCTGTGCCTCCTGACCCGGTCCCAGAGCCTGATCCCGACCCGGGCCTCCCAGAGCCGGACCCAGACCCGGGCCTCCCAGAGCCGGACCCAGACCCGGGCCTCCCAGAGCCGGACCCTGACCCGGGTCCTCCTGAACTGTGCCTCCTGGCAGTTTTTCTCCTTGTCTAGTCCTCCTTCCTGGTTCCCTCCCGCCCCCCCTTCTGGTGTCTCTGCCTGGCGTCCGGGGTCCGCCGTTAGTAGGGGGGCTCTGTCATATGTCACCTCACTTGTGTCATATGTCTCCCTCTAGTGTCCTGTCTTGTGCTTTGTTTAGCCCTCTGCCTTTTTGTCTCCCACAGGTGAATCCAATTGTTATCCTCTCACCTGTGTCTCGTCTCGTCATCACCACCCAGTATATCAGTGTGTTTGTCTCGTCTGGGTGTTGTCAGATCTTCGTCTTCTCGTCCCTTGCCCTAGTCTGTTTTGTTGCTCAATAAATACCTATTTTGCTTACATCTGCGCCTGGATCCTCCTTCAACCTCCAAAACCTGACAGCACCTGGATGCCGCCGTTTGAGGTGCTGGCGCACCATTGTGCTTTTATGATAAACCATTTTCATTTTACAAAGTCAGCAAACGACTGAATCGCTTCCTTTTCTGTTAGAATAGTCCCATACTTCTGAACTACGAGTTCGGATGGACTGATTTAAGCTGACTGCTTCACCCATGCTGCTCGCTGCCGCCATGTTTGTTTTGAAAGTGACGACGCATCGATGCACACGTCGACGTAATCGGTTACATCGATGCGTCGTCCCAGCCCTAATATGTATGAACATGTTCCAAATGATAAGAATGACCTTCAAGAGACATTGGTCAAAAATACCCAGAATCCTCAAGTTTGATTTAACGGCAGAATTTAAATGACCAATCTGTTGACTGATCAGGGGGACCGTCCTATCAGGGGCAACAATCAGACATTCAGTCTGTTCAGAGTTTAACTGAAGGAAGTGATTTTCTAACCAGTCACTCCAGTAGTTCAGACAGTTTGTAGAACTCTGAGTCCTTGAAGGAGCAGTACAGCTGAATGTCATCTGCATAAAGGTGGTAGGAGACATTCTGACATCAAATCAAATCAAATCAAACTTTATTTGTATAGCACCTTTCATGCCCCAGCGAGCAACACAAAGTGTTTGACAGATTAAAATGACCCATACAACCCACATTCCCTCCCTTTCCCACACATAGAACAATTATGACACTCTCCCCTCCCAGTCCACAACCCATTCCCAGGCACACATACACCCACACATACACATAAAAACCACATTAAACACTATGTTGAGCTCAGATGGCTCCAGTAATGAGAAACATGCCATCTAGTGGGCCCTCTGCCTCGTCAGCTGTAGAACCAGGTCAACAGCCAACACACCAACCAAGGGCACCTGGGGATGGAGGGTGGCAACCCCCGCCACTGCCCGGGCCCTACCGGGGAGCGCCCGAGCCGCCACCGCCGACCACCGGTCCCAAGGCAGAGGGCTCCACAGAGGAAACACTGGAGGATTAAAATGCGTAGCATATAAAATAACGAGAACTTATATGAATAGTAAAATGACCAATAAAATCCAAATAAAAACTAAATAAATAATAATCAGTTAAAGCTAATCTAAAAAGGTGGGTCTTGAGTCTATTCTTAAAAACCTGAACGTTCTCTGCGGTCCTGAGGTCCTCTGGCAGCCCGTTCCAGAGGCGAGGGCCGTAATAACCAAAAGAAGCTTCGCCGTGGGTGTGTGTCCTGACTTTAGGGACGACTAGGAGACGGCTGCAAGAGGAGCGCAGTGACCGCGAGGGTTCATATGGAAAAAGCAGTTCAGAAAGATAAGAAGGGCCAAGACCATTAAGACACTTAAAAACCATTAACAGTATCTTAAAATCGATCCTAAAACATACGGGGAGCCAATGCAGTGACTCTAAAACCGGAGTGATGTGCTCCCGCTTCCTGGTCTTTGTCAGGACACGGGCTGCTGAGTTTTGTAAAAGTTGTAGACCTGAAGTACTCTTCTTGGAAAGACCAGAAAGCAGGGCATTGCAGTAATCGATTCTACTGGTGATAAAAGCATCAGCGTCTCCGTATTGGCCCGAGAGAGAATGGGGCGGACTCTGGCGATGTTTTTGAGATGATAAAAACCTATTTTGGTGACGTTTTTAATGTGAGGGATAAAAGTCAGCTCAGAGTCAAAGGTCACGCCCAGATTCTTAACTTTTGAAGAAGGATTAAAAGACAGTGATTGTAATTTGGGTAAAAGTTTCTCTCTCTGGGCCTCAGGACCAATGACTAAAACTTCAGTTTTGCCCTGGTTGAGCTGGAGAAAGTTTTCTGCCATCCAGGATTTAATGTCTAAAATACAGTTAAAAAGTGCATCCATTGGCTGTGTGTCATCAGGAGACACGGAGATGTACAACTGTGTGTCGTCAGCATAACTGTGGAAATTCACCCCGTGTCTCCTGATGACGCTGCCCAGAGGGAGCATATAAAGGTTAAAAAGCACTGGGCCTAAAATGGAACCCTGGGGCACACCACATGTGATGCTATGGACCCTGGAGAAACAGGTGTCCATGCTCACCATAAAAGTCCTGTCTGTGAGATAGGAAGTGAACCATCTATGAACAGCACCAGAGATGCCGATCTGTTTTAGACGGGTTAAAAGAACAGTGTGGTCTACGGTATCGAAGGCAGCGCTTAGATCCAGCAGAACCAACACTGTCGCTCTCCGAGCATCAGAATTTACTCTAAAATCATTTAAACTCTTCAGAAGGGCCGTCTCGGTGCTGTGGTTCACTCTAAAACCAGACTGAAATCTGCTAATGATCTGTCCAAGAGGTCCAAAACTGAGCCTTGGGGTACTCCACAAAACAGATCTGTAGTATCTGACATGATGTTGTTTATATGGACACTGAAACTAGGATCTGAACCAGTCTAAAACTGTTCCAGAGATCCCACCAAGTCACGGAGTCTGTTCATTAAGGTGCTGTGATCAACAGAAAGGTCCAACAGAACTAAGACTGTAAACTCCCCGGAGTCTGCTGCCATCATGATGTCACTGGATACTTTGAGTAAAGCTGTTTCTGTTGATGCTTTTTACGGAAACCAGATTGGAATTGATCAAAAATGTTGTGTTGTTCCAGAAAAGAGACCAGCTGATCAGCCACAAATCTCTCTAAAAAGACTGAAGTCACTGTGTACACTTGTTTTAGATTCATTTTACAGCTTGCCTCTGTTCTGTGTTTAGCCAGACTCTGATGAAGACGTCATGTGTCGAAGCGTTGTGTTTCTACAAGAAAGCTGGAAATGATTCAGCTCCGGTCCTGCCATCTTTATGATTGGAAGCTATTTGTCCTTCAGCTGTCAGGCACCTGATGCTCAGAGTCCCCTGATCATAGAAAACAAACATATTTGAATTCACATTGATATTATTTGCCTGTAGACTGCGTTGACTTTAAGATTGGATAAATAAGCAACAGTTTGTTTTTCTCTCCCAGGTCAGCTGATGGGTATGAACGAGATCACAGAAAGACTAACTCTAGACGTCACGTGTCGGAACGAACACGCCATCGTCCAGAGAGTCACCACCGCTGCCAACCTGAGCAGAGTTCCCTGTGGATCGGACAACGAGTGCAGGTGAGAGGCTGGCTCCACCTTAACAGGAGTTGCAGGTTTTAGTTTATTATTTGAAGTGGAGGTGAGATTAGGAAACCCCACGAGACTCATTAGGAGTCCCACCTAAGAAAAGTAGCAAGTATCATCAGTACAAATACATAAAAGTACAATTACAAAAGCATCAAGAGATGAATTCATTCATTTCATTTTGTGTTTATTTCAAACATCAGCGTATCACCACAGATTCATTTAGCTGTTTAAAAGCAGGAGGCTTATTGGTCTACCCTGTTTTAACTGTAAATAATACAATAATAATAATAATTACTTCATACATCCTCAGTCATTTCAGACAAAAACATCTATTCCTAAACTGATTTATGTTTTTACTGCTGTAAATATTATATTTTAATCTTTGATTTAAAAAATAATAAAGAAAAAGGAACAAGAAAAAACACACACACACATTTTTAGGTATGAAAATGTGTATCAAATTTTTATTTAATATTATGAAAAAACGTTCTGTCTGTGGAACTGTGGACCAGCTTTTTACACTTGCTCGGGTGATGGAGGGGTCATGGGAGTTTGTCCAACCAGTCCACACATCCATCCATCCATTTTCTGTAACCGCTTCATCCTCCACAGAGGGTTGCGGGGAGCTGGCGCCTATCTCCAGCGGTCAAGGGGCGAGAGGCGGGGGACACCCTGGACGGGTCGCCAGTCCATCACAGGGCCCAGTCCACATGTGTTTAGTGGATTTGGAGAAGGCTTATGACCGTGTCCCCAGGGTCACCCTGTGGGGGGGGGGCGCTCCTGGGGTACGGGGTGGATGGTCTTTTGTTAAGGTCCATTCAGTCCCTGTACCAGAGGAGTCTGGTCCTCAGCAGTAGATCAGACCTGTTCCCAGTGAGGGTTGGACTCCTCCAGGGCTGCCCTTTGTCACCAAGGTGCTCATTTATAAAATTTGCTAACGCAAAAAATTTGCCTAATAGCCCGTAAGTCACTTTTTACACAAACTTTGGGATTTATAAAAGAAAACGTAACGGAAAAATGTAACTTTAAGCAAACATTTTGGAGACGTGAAACCTAACAGAGCAGCTGGTGAGATGAAAAATGGTGAATTTTAGACACAATTACAGACTGTAGACCCTCAAACACACAGAACCAACAATCACCCCCCATCCCGTCTCTGAACAGAATAAAAATGAAAATCTGAATAAAAATATGTCACATTTTAGAATAATATCACATTATGTTCATACAGACGTCTTCAGATTATAATCCATATTTTATAATATATATATAATATATAAAACATTTTTCCGTCCATCCACTTCACCACAAGCACCTCGAGTTTCAGCCTCTGTGAAATCACGTTTTCTAAACCTCTCCGTTGTCACGATTTACTGTTAAAAGCCAGAAACCCACCGGCTCATTTACAGTATATGCAGTTATTCATGAGGTGCTTAGCATTGACCGTATGTGTCAGAATGTGTGTGTGTAGGAGGAGGGTTCTGACCAGTGGCGGCTGGTGAAAATCTTTTTGGGTGGGGCGCATTTTTGCTAGTCAGTTTTCAGATGTGCAAAAAAAAAAATCACATATCACCACTAGGGCAGGGAATGATAATATTTTCATCTGACTGAATATTTTTCTGGTAAAAATCCCTAGTACCACCAGTTCTCTAGAAATGTGGAGGTGCTAGGTCTAATTCTACACATCAAACAGTAAAGAAATCACAAAGTCTTCATGAGGAGACCTTAGAATAATATCAATATAATCAGATACAAATAAAAAACAACCACAATGTGGTCACATCAGAAGTTGTAAAAGTTTCAAGGAAAAAACAACCTGGCAAAGTCAAAAACATTACTTAATATTCACAATTAGCTTTCTACTGACACCACAAACAAATAAACCCATCTCTAACTAACACAGTCAGATAATTAATGTTACAATTCAGACAACAACCACTAACCAAGCAAGTCATGACAATCAGCTCAACTAATGAAGTGAATTAACAACAAAATGAAGTCAAATCCACTGATAAGTCCCATCAAACCCAGTCAGACCAAACATCCTTAAAACGCCATAATAATTTAACGAAAAGTAGAGAAAACGCATGAAAAACGGGCTAAACTACATAAACCAACGTATTCAATCAGCAGTACTTGTATTTCTCTAACATTCGGCATACACCTCAACAAACACATGTCGCTATTTAAGGTATAAATTCACTCATCAGGACTTAGCACTGCTAGCCGCGGCTAGCTCCGCCTATGGGGTTTTTGAATGGGAAAATCCGCCACAGACACATAGTTATTAAGAAAAGAAACAAACAAACGAAGTCACTCACCATTGAGTTGATGAAATCAGGACAAATGGAATCATTCGGCTTGTTTTCACAAGCAGGAAAGAAGGATTCTTTGAATAAATATCCATTTTCTACCCTCCATTAAAAAGAGAGCAAGAACTTCCGGTTTCAGTCTGAGCAACACTCCAGACTCCTGCTGTTGTGCGCATGTCACACAGGGACGCTGAAGACCTGCGTCCCAAGCGATCTCCTATTTTTTGCACTCAGTGCGCATGCGTCAGGGGCAAAAAACAATGCGCTATGTCGGGACGGCGTCCTGTCCAGACATGCGCAGTAGAACCCAAAGAAACGCGACCTATCGGTCCAGTAAAAAATAGTGAGAAAACATTTCTAAACTACACCTAAATGCAGATTATACACAGCACTTACTGTATATATAATGGATGGCTCGTTTAGTTTTATTTTTATGTTAGTTTTTTATATTTTGTGATCCCTATTTCTCTTCTTCTTCCTCTTGGGACTGTGGGGTGGGGGTCGGCGCCCGAGCGCCCCCTATGGACGGGCCGCCACTGGTTCTGACCCAAAACAGCTGAGAACAGTTCCAGTATGAGAGTGGTTTATAAAGCAGGGTTGCGTGGATCTGTGCGTCCACAGAGTTTTATAAATCGTAAATGTATTTTGCGTAAGTGAAATTTTTTTTGCTGAGCTTAAGTATGTTTTTAGTAAGGATTCTACGCAAAGTTTTCTAAATGAGCACCCTGTTCTGTTCATAACCTTTATGAACAGGATTTCTAGGAGCAGCCGTGGTGTGGAGGGGAAGAGTTTGGTAGCAAGAGAATCTCATCTCTGCTTTTTGCGGATGATGTCATCCTCCTAGCTTCATCAGGCTCTGACCTTCAGCTCTTACTGGGGAGGTTCACAGCCGAACCCTTGGAGAGGTGTTTCAGCCAGGAGGCCCCTGGGTCGGCCCACTGGAGGGATTATATTTGTAGGCTGTGCTGAAGGTTAGAGGTTAGGTTAATTTGTTGTTGTGCACATCTACATCCCACCACCTGAATCATGTGTCCCTCTTATTCTGTGCCTTCAACTTTACTTCTGCTCTTTGCTGCTTTGACCTCAGTCCTCCTGTCCTTCCTCCTGATTATCCTGTCCACAGGTTTGCTGGCAGAACGGTGACCAGCAGCAGCTTGGTGCTAGTCACCGTGGCAACTGGAGAGGAAGGAGCCGCTCAGCTGACTGTCAACTGTGAGAAAATGGTGATCGGCACCATGCTGGTTAAAGACATCCTCCTGGCTCTAACGCAGTAGCAGCAAACGACGCCTCCATACTTCAGCTGCCTCATCACATTTCCTCTGCCCTTCAGCAAGCTGTCTGCAAGGAAACCTCGTGTTTTGTTTTTATAAACCTGTAAACTTTTAAAAATCACCAAAACTTGATGACCATCAGACATGACGATGTTAGAACATCGTCCTCCTGTCCCACTGAATCTGAAGAAACAAAACCTTAATGTTCTCATTAATGAAAGTTTGAATAATTATCTCCAACATGATCAATCAGAGTGTATGAGGTGAGTGATGTCAACAGGGTTCACTCATGCATTGCATTCTAGGTACTTGGGGGGGCTTCCATAACAGAAAACGAAATAATGAAAGGCTGAACGGAGGGCTTATTATGAAATGACCTTATTACCCAGAATGCATTGCAATGTAACAATAGGTGTTCTTTTTTCCTTCTGTTATCCTCCTGTTCCAGCATGTTACAGGAAAACTGAACCTGTTGCTTTATTGGTCATTTGGAAATCTGTTGTAAGGAAACATAATGTCAAATACCTTTCATATAAAAACACAATCAAGCTGTTTATCAAACTAATCCACGTGTGGTCATTCTGTTGATCTGCAGCAGCTTTCAAACATCTGAAGTCCTGTGTGTGGTGGTGAGACGTCCTCCTCATGTATAATTTATTTATTGTACAAAATAAAAGTCACAATGGGACCTCGTCTGTTTGTTGGTATTTGATCAAAATAAAATCACTCAGAGGTTTTTAGTGTCAAACTGACAGCTGTTTAAAAACATGGGTTAAATTCACCGACACACAGCAGATAAAGTAACTAAACACGTCACTAGTGTTCTAAGTAAATCTAAAGGTTCTGTTGACTTTAATTCTCACCTGATGTTGATAAAAACCCATCCAGTCCACGCGTAAAGAAATCAAACCATCCATGTCCACATTAAGTTAGGAGTAATAACATTTGACTCAGGGAAAAAAGGGATTGAACACATGAAGAAATGAAGGTGCAAAAGAGCCTGGAAAGTTATGACACCATCTGGAATCTATCAGTAATTAGAAAACAATCAGTCCCACTGATATCTGATCAAAACTGGTCTCATTACCAAGGTGTCATACATGAAACATCTCAGGACACCGGGGTCTGCAGTGTGAGGCTCTGGGGCTCCTGGTCATTTAGACCAAAATGACTCAAACCAGACTTTTACCATAATGAAACAAAAGGGGAGTTTTACAGTTTTCCTGTGCCAGGGTGAACTCAATCTTTTTGTTTTATTTGACTGAAGATATTAGAATTTCCTAAATACAGTAAATGCACTGCAGCTTCTCATCATTTCACTAGTAATGTAATCAAATGTCTTGTTTTTACTCAAATGTGTTTTACTTTGTTTTCTCAACATATCTGTGACAAACTGCTGTCAAAGCTAAAATCTTGCACATCTTTTAGAAATCATTCAATTTTAAGCTAAATGTGACGTTGGACTGACAAGCAGCGTGTTGTTCTGAGGATAAAGACCAGACTGATAGAGCATCAGGTTAATTCACTCCCCTCTTGACTCACTGGGGACAGAAATATTCACTCCTACTGCTCTAAAAACTTTAGACATTTATATTTTTTCTACATAGATCTGTTTAACTTAAGTCCTGCTCAAGACTACCAAATTCATTATTTTGAGGATTTTAACCATTTACATTTCAGTTAGATTACTTCATATCCTGGTTATTTATGAAAAAACAAACAAACAGATAGACGTTTATTAAACTAATTTGGGTGACCACCTTTTCACAATTTGGTTCTATAAATGTCAATAAATACCCAGAATATTAACAATTAATCAAACCCTTGACATAAAGGCTGATGTCATTACTTTATATACACACACTATATACATATATATATATATTATTACACACACTGGTACATATATATGCATACACATACATATGTGTGTAAACTTTCCTCCTTGTTCCTTGATGCTCGTTCATCTCCCGGCTGATGATGACGCTATAGGATGCGCTCATGCGGCCCCCCCCCCCATGGGGGGTGGGGGAGCTCAAAATCCTGATCATTTATTATGTTTTGATCAGGACTGAAGATTTTTTAAAGCATACAATCTGAAACTATTTTTAAATCCGTTTGTTTGAAGCGGACATTTCAGGATGTCATATATGTATTTTTACAACAGAACAGGAAGTACCCGAGTTACGGAGGAGGTGACATCAAGAAGAAAAGATCAACAAACTGAGTTTTTATTTAGAAAAACAACAAAGCATCAGCTTGTGCGACTGAAACGTTCAGTCTTTGTTTTTCTAACGTGTGTCGTTCACTTTGTGCAATAAATCAACATTAAATCAGCTAAAACCAACAGGGACATAAAGATCATTTAGCTTAGAAACAGATTCTTTTTCTAAGCTGTCGTCCTTATTTATCATTATTAAAAAGGCTTTAAAATACTCAGCTAAAAACTCTTCAGGTCAAAGTGACAAATGGATTCTTTTAGAAGAGCTCCAGTTAGATCCAACATGGTGACATGTCCTTCAGGGTGTTTTGTGCAATAAAAACTATATGAATCCATAGATTGATCTTTCACTAATCACTTCTCTAATTATCAAACAATTAGATTTTGTCAAGTCTAAACAGATAGACTTTAAACATTGCCCTTGGCTTTTCAGAACATGAAACTCACCTGAACTTCTGTCTCTGCTTCCATAGACTCTATTTCTTGGAAAGCAGAGATCCAGGTTTGGTTTTTTAAAGTGACTTTGGTCTGTCAGAGCGGGTTAAGGCCCAGAGCAGCAGCTGCTCTCCATGAGGGGCTTCCCTCTGGGTCAGACGGGACTGGTCAGGTGAGCTCCGTCTGTCTGGTTTGTGGGAGGAGAAGAGCCGCCAGTCCTCCTGTGAGCAGCAGCGCCGCCACCAGCAGGATGGGGACGGTGCAGTTGGTGTCCACCAGCTTCCCAAAAACTACATTACCCATAATCGCCGCCACTCGGCCCACGCCGGTGAAGAAACCGAGAGCGGAGGAGCTGAAAGACAAGCAGCACAGTTTGATTATTTCTCTTTACTTCACTCTGATACAGAGCTCAGAACACCACATTGATCAGATTCACAACCAAAAGTGGACTTTCTAAAACTAATTTTGTCCCCAGAGACAGAACAGCGTCCCCCTCCTGGTCCAGAGACTGGAGTGTACCGTAGCTGAGTCGGGTAGAGCTCGGTTCCCAACACGTCCAGGGCGTTCCAGGCGATCACCGACACGCCGCTGAAGATGCAAGAGAGAGCCAGACTCTGAGCTTTGGTCTGAAGCAGGTAGATGAGGAAGACGCTCAGACTGGACACCATCAGGCTGCCGGCTGCACCATGACACAAACACACAGGTTCCTCTGATGTCACCGCTGGAGAACATTTAACCTGCTGCTGAAGGTTTCAACCAGAGAACCATCGACTCACAAAGCAGCATCTTCCCTCCAGTGCTGTCCATCACCCGGATGGTGAAGATGTTCCCTGGCAGGTTGGACGCAGCGACGACGAAGCCCTCCATGTAGACTGTCAGGGAGAACATGAGAGGAGACGTTACAGAACGGCTTCAATCCCACAATGCTGCAGCAAAATAAAGAATTTCATTCAACCTTTACTCAGCAACCAGGTCAAATCCCAGATCACTAGTAATGTCTTAAATCTCAGTGACAGTAAAACTGAGCTTATTTTGTTCGGGTAAAACTACCATGAAGGTCTCCGATTGCCTGGGCCCATTTTCTCAGCTCATCTGTTAAAATCCTTGGCGTGATTTCTGATGGTGTTTTTACATTTGTAAAACAAGTAAATTCTGTTACAAAATCCTGTTTTTACCAGCTTAGACCTATAGGCAAGGTCAAAGGGCATGTCCCTCTGAAAGATCTAGAGAGAATAATCCATGCACCTCGGTCTACTTTAGTATTGACCTGTCCCTCATATGCTGTCTGCAGCTGGTGCAGACCTTTGCAGGTCATCTTCTAACTGGACAGTAACCACATCACACCCAGACTGGTCTCTCTTCACTGGCTCCTGCTGTGTTTTAGGATGAATATTAAGATATTGTTTGTTTTTAAATCTTTAATGAACTGGCACCTTAGTGTATTTGAGACTTGCTAAACATTTATGCTCCAGCAAGGCCACTTAGGTCTGCAAATCTGCTTTTATTGAGGTTCTGAGGTGATGGAGCCTTTGGGGCTCTGGAACAGCCACTGCACTGCTGTAGAAACAGGAACTCACCTGCTGTCTTCACTGGGTAACAGCTCTGGTAGGGGAGGAGAGATGGGCGGGATATGTTGGCACAGGGATAGCCGCCATCTTCAAGTCTGGTAAACAGTTCAGGGAACCACATCCACAGGCCGTAATAACTACACACAGACGCACAGGAGAGAGAGAGAAAACTAAGCCCTAAACCCTGAAGCTGAGGCTGGTGGTGAGGAACTCTCCTGGTTCCTGAACATAAACACATCTGGAGGGTTTCTCCAGCTGCAGCTTGATCTTATCAGAAGCTCGTGGTGAAACAGAGACCAGCTCCAGGACAGGGAGGTGGGACCTGTCTTCAGTGAGGACAATGATGATGTTTCTCACCCAAACGAGATGCAGTAGAAGATGATGAGCAGAGCAAAGCTCCTGACTCTGAGAGGCCTTCTGAACATCTGGCTAACGGGCTGCAGGCTCTGCAAGTTAAACCACAAACATTCCTTAGACTCCACCAGGTCTGGAGACTCCAGGTAAGATCCACCTCCTCAGGTGGGTTCTGTTTCAGATCAGCTAACAGAGTTAACACAAGACAAAGATGACCTAAATAAATACAGGATGCCGTTTTCAGGTGATGAGTTAATTTCTTAAGGGATCAAACCAACCTCCCTGTGAGCCAGTAACGTCCTCCTAAACCTGACTGTTTACCTTTTTCAAAATAAGTGTGAGCTTTTCTCTTTGTGGACCCTGGACTCCCTCCGACTCCCCTCTTTGCCTGGAGCTCCGACACAAACTGAATTCCTTCAAAAAGAGTTGGAGTTGAGGAACCCACTTCCCTTTGATCAGATTTATACATTTAACTATCAGATACAGAATTCTGCCTTTGCTACACACCTGGAAGGTCCTTTCATTTCCCTTCATGTTCAGTTCAAACATCTGTCTGAAAACATCCAGCGCCTCTTTTTCTCGACCAGCCTGGAAAAATCAGGAAACGAGTGTCAAAGGAAGTCTGGAGAAAACAATTATGAAGATGAAAAGATGTGTTCTGGTGAATATTTAAATAACAGAATGTGATTGTTTTTAGTCCTGGGTGAGGATTTTTCTCTCAGACATGGATGAGATGTATTCTCCTGACTGCAGTCAGAATAAAGCTTTTTAAAATGACTTAAGACTGAACTCTCATCGTTTGGATAAAACATTTCCGTAACACAACCGTGAGCCGATCTGCACATGTTATAAACCTCCATGAGGAACTTTGGACTCTCAGGCATGAGCAGCTTGAAGATGAGCGCCGAGGTGATGCTGGGAACGGAGCACAGCACCACGAACAGCCTCCAGCTCTGGAAGCACAGACTGCCCAGGGAAACGTGCACCCAGGTGTTAGGAATCACTAACCAGGCCAAACCTGAGGGTAGGAAAATCAAAGAATCATCATTCATGATGTAACTTCTCTCTTCTGTCTTCTTCCTTCCCACCTGCAGCCAGGATGTTTCCTGCCATCCAGAAGGTAGCCAGAGCGCTGATCATCGCACCTCTCCTTACACGGGGCATAAACTCTGAGAAGTAGGAGAAGATGACGGGGATCGACCCGCCGACCCTACGGACAAAAACACACCAGGGTCTTAACAGTCCTACAGAAAACCCCAGAAAATGAACTCTGATGCTTTATTAGTTTCATTAAATCCTTGACCTGAAAACTGATTTGAATATTTCTCCTCCTGTTAGAATAAATTAGTCTGATGGAAAATACAATATTACAATTCAAGGATTTCAACCTCCATCAGGAGACTGAAGGATAGAAGACCCAGATGCAGCAGCAGCAGCACACAGACCAGGTGAGTCCCTGAACCTGCTGCTTTACGCTGCAACTCAAGTGATCAGTCAGGAAAACATGGATCTATTTTCAGGACCTTCCATGAAAATTTTACCTAGAGACACAAAATCTCTGCTAAACTGTCTGAGCAGAGGAGGAACAATGTATCTACTAGTCTGCTGCTGAAACCAGAAGTTTACGTTCAGCGAATAAAAAGACACATTTTGTCTCTCTGTCTGAAGTGAAATCTGACCAAACGTCTGTCAGAATGACCTGAAAGATTTATGTTATCTAATGATTCAATAATGGGAGACAGAAAATGTCAGAGATTTATTTATTAAAGTCTTCAGAGTCAGAAGTTTACATCCAGAATGATTACCGTCTCTTTAAACAAAGTCCAGATGATGATGTCATAGCTTTGGAACCATCTGATAGGTTAACCAATACATTACAGTTAACTGGAGGCTCACCTGTGGAGGTATTTAGGCCACGCCTCCATCACGCTGCTGTCTGGTTTGACAGGATGGGAAGAAACCAGCTCAGATACCAGGTAGAGGACGAGGAGCCGCTCATCTGGCTCCTCCTGGAGAACAACCTCCTGATGTTTGAAGGTTCATCTGTTATACTCAAGTCTAAACATGATGACAACGTCCAACCACCTCACTGCTCAGGGAGGAGACGCTTCTGTGTCCCAGAGACGAACCTGTTTTAGTCTAAAATGTTCAAATGGACCCAGAACCAAAGCTGAAGACCTGGTGAAGATGATGATGAAGACCTGGTCACAGTGAGACATATCCTGTCCCAACATGGGCTGAAAGGCCACTCAGCCAGGAGGAAGATGTTTCTCCAAAAGCTCACAGGGACAAAGACCTTCACTTCTGGAGACATGTCCTGTGGTCTGATGAAACTAAAGAGGACCCGTTTGTCCATAATGACCATCGTTATATCAGGAGGACAAAGGGGGACACTGGTAATCCTGGGAACACCATCCCTACTGTGAAGTATGGAGGTGGCAGATGGTGTGGGCTGTTCTCCTGCAGGAGGAACTGGTGAACTTCATCAAATGGACGCTTGTGAGGAAAGAACATCATGTGGAAATACTGAAGCAACATCTGAAGACATCAGCCAGGAAGGTGAAGCTCAGTCTTCTAATGGACAAAGACCCCAAGCATCCAACCAGAGTGGTTACAGGGTGTCTTCAGGACAGTTTGGACGTGTCCATCACAAAGCCCTGATCTATAGTCAGATCTAAAGGTGTGTGTGAGCGAGGCCTACAAACCTGGCTCCGTGACACCAGGTCTGACAGGAGGAACAGAACCCAGATCCAGCGTCTGTTGGTGACCCAGGTCCTACAGGTCAAAGGTCAACGCTACCAAATACTGTGGAAACTTACATATGTAAACTACTGAAGACATCAATAAATACATCTCTAACATATTCTGTCTGTCATTACTGAAGTGTTTAGGTAAATCTATCTGACCTGAAACAGGAGAAGTTTGGTCTGATTTAACTTCAGACAGAGAGAAAAACTGTGTGTGTGTGTGTGTGTGTGTGTGTGTGTGTGTGTCTTTATTTGGTGTTGTGTAACCTTCTGGTTTCAACTGGTAAAACTATTTAGCATTACATAGAGATCACTTTGATGTTCAGTTTTTAATTTGTCATTTAAACAGTAATTTGTTGATGCAGCGCATACATCAGATCAAATATTCTACCTAATACGAACTTCACCTCCGTATTAGTTTCTGAGTTTGATTAAAGTCCGTCCAGTGGCTCCAGAGAGGTGTTCTGGCTGAACGATCTAAAACATTCTCACCTGCCTTTCCTGTTTAGACAGCGGACTAGTGAGTAAACATTCTCACCCGATTCCACTGATGAATCTCAGCAGCAGGAAGGGCCAGAACCCTGGAGCGAAGCTGGACACACCTCCAAAAACCCCATTTACTGTCAGAGAAACAACCAGGACTCTACAGCGCCCCCTCTGGTCAGCAAGATACCCCCACACGTAGCCGCCCACCATCATCCCTACAGAAACAGGGAAATACAAACGGTTAAAACCTGCACATAAACTATTTATTGATGCTTTGTTTTGGTTGCTTTTCAGGCTTTTTGTCAGTTCTATCAGGTTAGATGTTCTTTCTTTAATATTGTGACTGTTCAGATTAAATCAGTTTTCTGTGGGATGGATGGGAAGAAGCTCTGACTTCATAGTTTATACGTTCTTTTTTTCAGACATGTATATTTTTTTGTAAGTTTTTACCTTGACATGTTTCGACTGCTCCTGCGGTCTTCATCAGAAGTGTCACTGGTGTTGGTGTGACGTGTCGCTTATCAGCTGTTCTTCCCGATGGGCGTGGCCAACCCCGATCTGTCAAATGTGCGGGGTTGGCCACGCCCATCTCCACCGGCTGGTCCCTGGAGCAGTGAATCCCAGGTGTGAGACAGCTGGTAGGCCCCCTCGTCTCGGTTGATGGACCACTTGGCTCGCTTCCTTATCTCCACTGCCTCCCTGATCCAACGTCTGTATCGGTTCTCCTCAGTGTGTATGACTCTCCCCTGTTCCCAGTCCATGATGTGGTTATTTCTTTTACAATGGTCTGTGATGGCTGATTTTAGGTTCTCCTGTTCTGCTTTCTTTTTTGTGGTTCGTGTGAGTCGTTCTGCTGTTTCCTTTTCACATTCCGTCTGGTGTTCTTTCTTTCTTGATCTACAATCTACAATCTACAGAAAACCCACACACACAGACCAATATTTACTCTGGACATCCGAACACCCCACAGCACACAAATTATCAGTTGTCAGGACATTATATGAACGGGCCAGTTACATCACAGACGAAACGGACAGAAAAAAGGAGGAGGAAAATATCAAACAAGCACTAACAAGATGCCAATATCCAGGCTGGGCAATGAGGAAAGGAAAGAAACAAGTCGAAAATAAAGAAAGAAACCGGGAGGAAAAAAAAGCCAAGAAAAAATCAAAAACACCAGACCAAAAACACATCAACACCATCACAGTACCGTACATCCGAGGAGTGACAGAAAAAATACAAAGAACCATGAAGAAACACCAGATCCAAACCATAGTCAAAC